>CM032063.1:27425970-27463524 GCA_018831715.1 Matsumurasca onukii | reverse complement strand
CAATAGCTTTCACATTCCATGCACGCCATACCGTCTACCACGTCTCGTGGCGTACGAAAGCACTTCTTCTCACAGCAGTACATGATGCCGACTAAAGGTGCACGGACTAATGCTCAACGCAAAAGCGAAACAATATGCGATACACAATCAACACAGATCTGGGGATCGATACACTCCAAAGGCTGAAGAGCAACTGAATGGACTTTGCACGTTGGGTTATTCAGGTAATTTTATGTCACGCAATAGTTTTCATGTACAGACATGAACTCTAGCTCTGAGAGTTAATATTTCATTAAAGGGAAGTGGAAATAAATGTTTATTATAACGTATATATATATATAATTTACCTATATATAATATATAATGTATATGCCGACACCTGGTCGTAGATTTGGACTAGGGTGACATGAATGAGTGTCGGAGCTGCAAGCGCATTGGCATCCTTCCAGCGCGGTGGCAGGGTGCCAGCGCGGAGGCACAATGGCCGCCGCCTATTTCGGGCGCGGTGATGGCCGCCGCCTATTTCGGAGCAGCACATCCCCGCACATTTCAAGTGCAGATTATTTTGAGAGCACTGCAGCCCGGTACGTGGCTCAAGTAGCGAACCTATTTACTACTGTAACTTATCTCCCGTAGAGAATCAACTCAGCGGTATAAATAACACCATCTCAAATAGCACCCATTCTCCATTCCCCTCATCGGTCTGACGGTCTAGTGGTTACCGCGCCTGACTCATAATCAATGATCGGGTTCGAATCCCGGGTAGCTTTATATTTATTCTCACCTGGGTGACATTTAATGTTGGGCCAAATATGGCTTCCTTAAAACCAGCCCCAGCATCCAGCGCTGGCCGTGGGCGTGGCCACATCCAATCCTACCTTCCATTGGCGGGCCATAGTCAGGCTCAGGGGGGCAAATGCTGCTCTCTGATTGGTGGGCTACCCTCGGGCCCTTCTACTAACGTTGCATCGATGATGCATATAATAGCATAATCGCAGCGGTAACGACTTTGTGATCTGTCGCCAATGGACGCTCCTCCTCGCTATTCATCTCCAGCTGAAAGTGACATCCTCAAGGTGCTTGCAGCTGCGGGAAGCAGGGGAACAACAATTGCATTAAGAGTGCCCAGAGCAGTCGGCCATTTTTGTTTTCGTCTCTTAAGAACAAAGAAGAACAATCATTTCTTGAGACACTTCACGCTTTAAAATTGGTTAAAGATAAAGCTATTTCTAGTAGGTGTACTCTATAAAGACAATTATTTGTAAAAGGTTATGTACACTATTCTCTACAGGCAACAGTCATATGAGAATCGTTGATGCATCAGTAATTATAAAACTGTTTGATCTAACTTACACACTCATTGCAGCTCAAAACTACAACAAACTGGTGACAGCATCAATAAAGAAGCTGAATGTAGGGTAGGTCAGTGCGGTTTGTCCCCATTCGCTCAATTGGATTGCCAACGCCAATAGTCTCCCTCGTAGACCAATTTGTGACCGCGAATTCGCCATCCATTGTTCCGAGGCTCTTTCCCCGGAGACACAACGACAAATTGGTCATTGAATTGTTCAGTCCTGGTACACTTCCTGACGTATCATCAGCAAACATTTATTTATCAGCAAATATACTGTTACTACCTGATCATTTTCTACTGTATTTGAATTTTTTAATTTACACTTGCTTCTGCCTTAGGTAATGTTTGAAACTTTTTATTTACGTTAAACTATGCATTGTATTTTAATCATTGACAACTTCGGCCAGCTGGGGCTCCGCCTCCAGGCATACCTCGACCTGCGGCCTCAGTTCCGTTGCTTCATCACGGTTCTCGACCTCTCGGTTCCGCTTCGCTAATGGCTATACTTTTTCAGTATAGGTATTGCCCGTATTTCCTTGAGAGTTGAAACTTATACACTGTTATTTATTTATTATTTGTTGATGTTTTACATTAGCAGCAGCTGGGTATTTTAATACTTTGCCCATATGTTTTATCTAAACAAATTTATATTCTTAACATTGCAAAAAAAAAAACATTTGTCCACACACTTAACTCATCTTAGAGGTAACTAAATATGTCGAATGATATCTCTAGTAGGGGCATGATTCACTGAGTGATCTTAGACCAAACCGAACAATATCAATTAGAACCTGGAATATGACAGGTCAAAGCTAAGAAACATGGGAAAAGCCTGTTTTTGGTATAACTTGAGAAGGGCGAAAGTTAAGGATTTTTATGTTTGATGATAAATGTATGCATGGCCACCTTTCATTAAAAAAATGAAAATCGGCCTGATAGACAGGTTTGTACTGACTGCCATTATATTTTTCATCAATTCTTTTAATATATACAGTATGTATTGAACCTTCGTTCTTTCTTAAATTGTTAGTTAATTTGTACCCCTATAAGTTTTCTTTTGGGCGCCAGGACAACATCTATCGTTGTAAACTACTATATATTATTCACATTTCTTGATTAAATGCCAGTTTCCACCAGTAGATGGCACCCCAGGGCCCTATAGAAGTTCATTGGTAGTTTTATGACGAGAAGTTCAACATTTGAATGTATTGTGGGACTGAACTTAACAGAACTAGACAACCTAGATGCTTTTGACCAAACTGTATGTAAAACTCAATAAGAAATACATCTTTTTCGAATAATGGAGTCAACTGGATATTCATAGTCGTGTTTGGACTAACGTAGTTGATTTCTTGAATTATTCTGCAATTTCAAATCTATTCAATACCCAAAACTACAAGCTGGCAGATTACTTGATATTGTATCACCATTGCTGGGCTGATAATTTGACGAATACGTAATAGTCTAACTAATTCTTTGAACAATTCGTCAATCTAATGATCAAAGCTGTATAATATACATGAGTGTTTAATACACATGACTTTCAATTGATAAGAATTTGAAATCCAGTCAGACTGCTCCTTCAGGTCCCAAATAATAGACCCAATCAGAGCAGAAGGCTTAAAGAGAACAATTATAAAATAAAATGTTTTCAAATCAACCGGTGCTTGCCAAAGGAAACTGGCTAAAACCCTAGTGTTTACTGTAAATTGGGGAAACATATCACGTTTCACCATAATGGCTTTTACAACTTTTTATAAATAAGTTTTACCTCCATTTAAGGGTTTTCTTCTGTATTGTGCTTGTGGTTATAAGCTCATCTTAGCTTATCTTCGAATAGGAACACATGAAACTAACTATTCACCATTATTTCGAGCTATCTAAGGTACACGTTAAACTATAGCCTATACGAATAAAATAATGTATCAGCATCGATACAAAGAAAATGCCAATATTTTCGATCTATTCATTCTATTAACATTCTTTTCTTTGGGTTCTATTGTAACTATTAACTAACTTTATTTGTTTACAACACCCGATACCAGCTGGGGTCTTATCATAAAACGCGGTTTGTTATCTTTCATATTAAACTACTGTATTACAGCTAAAATGGAAATACGTTTGAAACAACGAAGGATAAAGAAAGGATTCACGATTACATTAGCATAACAATCAAACCAACGGCGTATCTTCAGAGCAATGTTAACATTAGCTGGAGACAGCACTAAGACTGACCCAATTAGCAAACAGGATGTAACTAATTAGTATTTACAATACAATCTGCCAGCCACACTGATTGTATGCATGAGGTCAGTCTGTAGACAGTGGAAGGTGCTTACACATGTACTGAAGATTACTTAGGAAATAGAGCTATTCATTTATATTGGCATACAGAACGAAACGTTATAGAACTAAACACGACGTTTGCTATTCTGACCTTCTCAACGCCTGATTCGTAGGCAAAACCATATACTCGTAAATATATGTTACCACTCTGCACGTCGCATCTATTCTCCGATATTCAGGTAAGTTGGTTAAATTGTTCCTTTTAGGAATCTGTAGATAAATTTAGGAAATATTCAAAGTTCTTTTTAAGCGTTTCCCCCAGATATTGGGTTATGCTATACAATAAGGCAGCTTTTAGTAAAGCTTGGTATGAAAATATATGGGTGTCGTATATCTAACACGTGTTACAAATGTCAACAAAGTCCGTATATTCAAATACCTACATTTATGATCCGAGATTTCTAAGGTGTAAAACATTCTAGGCACAGTACCTAACAATTTGTACCAAGAATCAACTAAGCCCATTCTGCTAGACCAAGATTTTCCCCGACATCTTGGTAAGATTAGTTGATTCTTGGTGGGATTCAATATATGTACTAATGTCATGAATCTTATAACAAGGTTGGATAATAAATATGGTTTTCACGAAAGCGTAAAACTCCATTTTTGAGGGGAACTTCCGGTGTAAATTATTCTCGTTCAGGAAATTCGCTCGGATTCACGGTAGCACTCGTCGGCTATATATAATTTTCCATTTGACAAACGTGATGTAACATTTTAAAATGCAAACATCTAAATTAATTAATAATTTAACCATGTTTTTAATTTTCAGATACACACTACTGACAACCTCAATCACATTGTGACCTCGCTTCGCTCTGTGGGTTTACCGCATATCACGCTTTGGAAAGTAATTCCGCAACCACCACCGCAACGTTGAAAACCACTATATCTTATGCTCGTACATCGGGTACATACATCCCGATTTTGAAAACGAAAGCGGCATTTTCGCACTAATCGCATTCAGAATACTTTTTATATCACAAAGATTAGTCCATGCTTGGATGTGGCCCACTAAAGACAAAGAGTTCTCTGCCGTTACCTACGTTCGACTGCTGGAGTGATGGTTGATTAAAACCGGTTCAACCAAATACATTATACCAGCATTGACCTTCATAGAAATCATTTATGTGCTGGGACAACTGTCCGGAATACTGCCCGATTCAGGTCAGGACCCAATACATATTTGGAGTGGCTTCTCCACCTCTCCTACGGATTGGCTGTGTGCAGGGTAGTTGCTCCAATACCAATTCTCAAGAGTCTTCATTCTTTAAAAAGCCGTTCCGAACAATCTTGAGACCAAAGTCGAGAGTCGTGCAGACCAGCATTCAAAAATCTCAAATTATTGACATTACCTTGCCTCTACATTCCTAGAAACCTGTCTTTCAAATCAAAATGCGATCCCATTGAAGTGAAATTCACCCTTATGGGACGAGGCTGGGAGAACTACCGAACTGTGAGACCTGGGGCAGCTCACGAACGTTCTGCTTCTCAGGCGGGAGTTGCCAGATTCCTTCAAAAGTGCTCAAACTCAAGGCGTTAGAATCCTGGGAAATTTCAAAGAGTTTTGATCGCAGAAATACGTTTACAGTGCAACCCGAGTTCTTAGCACATGCCTGGGAGAACTTAGATTAAACAGACTGATTAAAAGGCTAGATTGGGAACAATTCGAATGAATGGGAAGGCGAATGAACACAATGTACGTTTGAATGGGACCTCGATGTCCAGAATGCTCGTTAAAATTTTCATTCTTGCGAGTGACAGTTTGCATATAACTGTAATATGTTTGCTACAATAAATGATACATTATTTAAGCCAGTACATTGTCTTAAATCGCGCTTTAATTCGGGGAACGTGATACGGCTTGAATCTTCGGAAATATTATAATATTAATTTACTTTTCAAAGAGGTGCCAAATATACTATTAGACACATAAAACATAACCATCATGAAGATACAATTTTGAAAAATTCAACGTTGGGTCAATATTATGAGCAAATTTAACAACTTATAATAATCAAATTGCGTTTCATAAGAAAAAACTTTAAAATATTTCTCAAAGCCTTTACACTACATAATGGAAGGTTTTCTGGAGTATACTCTATACGAGTATACAAAAATTAGGAAAAATAAGAGGAAAATAAGGAACTAGAGTGTTGAAGTTATGACATCATCTCCCCGGCTCGGATAGAGGACTCATAACCCCCTGTTTCTGCTTGCACATTTGTTATTCCGTGCTTTCCTCTCCTCTCTGCTTTGCTCAGCCTAGTTCCATTGTCACCCTCCACACTTGCCTCCACCTACTATCAACTTTTCATCACCATTGTCACATTGAGTTTTGTTTTAAAGAAGAAAAGAATTATAATCTTCAATTCATTTGCCTTATTTCTTAATGCATGCCAGATTTTTTATAGACGATTTCTTATACCTGGAATAGGTAACATTCTTTTAATGTACGTTAAACTAAAGATTAGACCACAGCTAATAAAGAGAAAACGAAATTGGCAGCAGTAATACGACTGTTCACCAAATTATTTTCGTCTGTTGATTATACGTAAGGATGCAACCTTTTATAAGTAAGAATTTCGCTCAACAAAGTGACGACGTGTCGTATTTCGTCAAGGTGTCGTTTAGGAAAACCACTCAACCGTAACATTTAATTGGAATTGGGGAGTTAGTATCTACCTACCTGCGCACCCGTATGGCGTTTCCGTCCGAGTTAGACATTTGACAGGTCTACAATACAACTAAGCTGAGATGAAGTAAACCCGTTGTTACTCATAGTTTTCCTAATATCGAAGTTTTGCATTAGAAGTCTGATATCCTACGCAATCTGAGTTAACAGCCTACATTTGGCTACATTTTATGCGAATGTGTTGCATTTATTTACATGAGTGGGCATATTAGAGCCGAAGTTCTAGCATGTGCTCGCTTCAACGCCTCTCTTTATTCTGCATTTGGCCCATCGTTCTTTATAACCACATGGCAAAAACCATATCAAACATAACTTCGAACAGAATTGAAATTCATTGGTTTTGACATTTTTTTAGGTTAAGGAAAGTTTCAATATTTTTTTCTTTAATAATGTTTATGTTAATTCTGTATCTTCACAAGTAGCAGGGCTAATCAGAATGGTATCCACAAGAAATTTCTACGTGAAAGTACAGACAATAATGCACAGTTTATTACAAAGACCACACCAGAATCGAATATCGGATTTTTAAAAATAGTTTCGCTCACTTAAAAAGTTTTAATACTTTCAACTCTAAAAATTATAAAATAATTCCGAAAACTAGATAGCACACAGATTTTCTCAACAGACCTATTAAGCATCAAAGTGGGGCCTATATTTAAAAAATCCGCTAGTAAGTGTGTTCTAGGCAAAACTTTTCCAAAATATAATACGAATCATAAAATTTAGGCCGCCACACTATATTACCGCACTGTTTTCATTCCTTATTG
Organism: Matsumurasca onukii; assembly: GCA_018831715.1. NCBI lineage: Eukaryota > Metazoa > Arthropoda > Insecta > Hemiptera > Cicadellidae > Matsumurasca > Matsumurasca onukii. The sequence continues at coordinate 27,456,362 of CM032063.1, read as the reverse complement.
TATACCGGTACCGTTTAAAATAACACTCGGTTTTGCCTCTAGTTGAAGTAGTGAACTCTATGTTACTTGTTTGAGGTGATTTTCCTTCTGACTTGCAGATTTTGCATCCTCTACTGATAAACAAATTGTTGTGGGTTGCTGGGGTAGGAGGGTGGGAATTCCTGGGGCACCGACAACAGTGTACCTTCACCGGTCTGTACATCACCGCTTACCTGCTCCCCGCCGGCTAACTGTGTTTATCCCCGAATCTCGTCAAGATTTCGGTTTGACAAAACGACACTTCATTGGATTTGTTCATTTGTGCGTAAAGTAATTTTGTTTAAATTTAAAGCTATTTTCTAGGGATGGTGAAACGCTACTTGACGAAATGACACGTAACCAAGTGACGATTTAAAACTTTAAGGTTCTACCGTTAAACTGAAAACAGAATAGATTACCATGCATGAACTTTGCAAGGTTGAAAGCTTGGCAAAATCACCGCTCCAACGCTGCAAAAAGTGGTTGCAACAATAGCACAAAATTAAGTAGTGGAAATACAATCAGCCTTTTCAAGCGCAATTCAGATTGTGTATGGGCTGTTTTTGCAATTGCCGCAAACCAGCTGGTAAACCACTGGTTGGTTGTTTACAGTCTGCAATATTTACATTTTCCACAATGTTTAAAACTTTTAATGAATTATTAAGATTTTTCATCTAATAAAGGTGTTTCCCATTTTTATTAATTTTAGATGTATACATTGTGCTAAAATTGTAAATACAAACTGTAACACAAAATGCAAAGCAAACAGACTAGTAAAGGCAACTCCAAAAAATATCCAGCTTTCCTATTATTGCTACCGGTTAATTCTTAACCGGTTAAGGTTCATTGAAAACCTGCGCTAAGTATATAAGTTACATATATAATCCGGTCAATACACAAATACGTAAAATATATAATTTAAATACAGTTTAACACTGCACTAAATATTATTTAGAATAATTCTTTCTTAAACCAACTTGAATTTATTACATTTCAAATCAATCCAACAGTGATACCGGGATGAGTGAATTCTAACGCTTTGTATCAATTTACATTTACGTATTTTTATTTTTGGAATTGTTCATCCAGTAAATAAAGGTGCAACAGAGATTTTAAAAACTTTAATTGATCCAGCTCAAAACTTGAAGAGGGGCGTTTGGTGCGACCTACAAGTCAAAATGAACTAAAACTATTCAGTTTCAAATGTTTTAATTAATCTTTATTCATGGTCTACAATATGATCGGTTATTTTTACTAAAACCATGGATAAAGCTCACTCTTCTGGCTTTTAGCTACTTTCATCCTATTTTTCTATTTTGTATTCGCTTTAGTATTTAAGGTTATAAACACAACTTTCAAAAAAGACGGAAACTTGTTTAAAATAGTCCAGGGTCAATAATTTTTGAAAATGGTGAAAATTGAAAAAATTATAGTAGGATGAAACCCGTTAAGGACGAGAATATAACAACAATGAAAGGAAAAATAAATTACAGGCGATCTGGGTCGGGAAGTGTAAGGGGGCGAGTTTTAAGGGTAAAAACGGTGTGAGATTTCCGGCAAAACTAAAAGTCTTATGGAAAAGTTAAACGACAAAGTTGTAGGTAATAAAGAGACCTACAACTTTTTGTCTCACACATAATATCAAGGAGTATCTAAAATACAAATAATCAAGTTTTTGGTTTTTTATTTTATCTTATGCAAAAAATTTTTCTCCACGAAATTTGTGGAAACTTACTTTTATGTAAAAACTGGCAATTTTTTTAATGCCAATAATCACCCACTATGATACAGGAGCAGGGCCGGGGAAAGTGGAAAGTCTAATTGGTTTGGAACGCACGTGAAGACTGGGAGGGTAAAGGAAAGTCTCGATATATGGCTGGTTCAGATGTTACGTCACGGAAACAATAATTGTTCCTAGCAGTCACGAACTTTTTACGATTTAATGTCGAGCTCTTCTTCCATGTTTAGTCGTGTTGTGATGTCTACTATGGGGAACATCAAGGTTGGAGTGTACACTTTCTGTTAACTTATTGCTGATAGTTTATCGTATTTGTTTTGTTTATAATTGATTAAAACGATACAGTTAATATATAGATAAAAGGTTTAAAGTAATTACTCATTTAAAAGTGCCATTTAGTTTAAAAGTCAAGAGCAATTTCGCGGTTGGGCATATCATCAGTTAATAAAACATCATCTGTATGAAATAACAACTCAACTTAAAACACATATTACAAAGACCAGTGTCGATAATTTTTTGAAACAAAAAAAATTATAGTAGGATTAAACCCGTTAAAAAGGGACTAGAATATAACATCAAATGAAAGGGAAAATAAATTACGCGATCTTGAGTCGGGAAGTGAGGGGGCGAGTTTTAAGGTAAAAACGGTGTATCTGTTATTTCGGCAAAACTAAAGTCTTGTCGGAAAGAACGACAAAGTTGTGTGTGTATGGGCCAGCATAACGGCCAACTTTGTCTCTGCACTTTTTCACATAACCTCAAAAAATTATCTGGAAAATACAACAATCAAGTTTGGTTTTTATTTTTATCTTATGCAAAAAAAAAATTTTCTCAAATGAAATTCCTTTGTGGAAACTTACTTTGCGTCTTTAAAAACACTGCGGTTTTATCTTGACATCACCTGATGACAGGCTGGGGTGTTTGAGATAACGATCGTGAAGAGCCCGGCCTCAGGAAACCAGATAAACATGAACATTAGCCTTGAGTAGTCATCCTTTGTACGAAGTCGAAAGTTTCAGCGAAAGTCAGGTAGGATAAATGCTTCAGGGAATAGGTTGGGGTGTACTTTGTTAATTGTTACGCTATACTGATTAAAGCAGTTAACAGGTAAAGGCTATACTGACGTGCGTTATTTTAGCCTGTGCCAAGAGCGATTCGTCGGTTACCAGCCAAAAACATATCCGTATGAAAATCAACCGAAACTACATGCAAAATCAGGTTCCATTTTGAAACAAAAAATTATAGTAGATGAAACCGCCAGACGAGAATAACAAAATGAAGTCATGATTCGAGTCGAAGCGGTAGCGATTTCGGGTAAAAATCCAGTATCCGACTTCCGGCAAACTGCCATGAAAAGCAAACGATAAAGCCAGTAAAGAGTGCCCACAACTTCCGCACTTTTCACATAACACTCAAAGCTATTCGAAAATTAAATAACAGTTTCGTTTCATTTGTCTTTGCTGCAAAAATATCTTCGAACCTTTGAAAACCACCTTTTACGTTCACTGTACTCATATTTGAAATATTTGTTTGTTACCTTAGTTTTGACTGGCTATCGAAAACTACCCTGAATTCGTCAAAAATAAAAGTCAGTAAATATCAGTTTTAAAATTTCGGGCAAAGCTTTACAGCCGAGTCTTCGATAATGCAAAAAATTACATATTATTACTGTGGTAATGTTCTCGTGAAAATGCAAAAAGGAAAACCTCGAATTTCCGGAATTTTTACCATTATGTTAACTTCGATTTAATTAATTAATTGAAAACGTAAGATTTTACCTTGCTACCGATGAAAAATACAACAGAAATGATACTAGTATCATCACTTTTATGTATTAACCTGTTTAGTATTAATTATTAAACATTATTTCATTGCATCTATTTCTTTATTATCAACAAGAAAAACGTTAATAAACAAAGTAAAAGATCAAAATGCAGTGTTATTAATGAGTCATTAATAAACCCGTTGAGTGTTCATCCTGGTGGGATGAGTTAGGATGAGAAACTTTGTTACTGTACCAGGTAGGACAAAGTTGTTGATGTGAATAGATGCTGGAGGGTATTATTGTTGGTGAAGAAGTTGATGTTCGGTGAAACAGTTGGGAACATGACGGGTATGGTTATGGATTGATTAACAGCTCGAGGATTGAGATTTCGTTCAACGAATCAATGAAGTTGTTGAAGAGGCACCGATTTAAACCATCAACTTTAACAAAGTATTTGTTGATACGTATTCAACATCATAAGTATAGTTTGGACAAAAAATCAACGCCCAAACGCCCCTATCTATTGGCTGAAGTCACTGGGTATCACTCTTGGGAACCCAAATCGTTAGTACGGACTTTGGGTCACAGGTAAAATAAAAGCGTTTTCCAACAGATAGGGGCTGGGCGCTGATTTTGTCAAACTATACTTATGATATTGAATACGTATCAACAAAATACTTTGCAAAGTTGATGGTTTAAGTCGGTTGCCTTCTTCAGCCCGGCTCATTTTGATTCGTTGGACGAAGGATCTCAATCCATAGTGGCAGCAATCGGTCCATGGTATGCCGTCATGATTTTGGCTCGACTGCAGACATCAACAACTGCAAACGGAATGAACCGGTGCAAGACCGCTCCAGCAATAATATTCCATCAACAACACCAGTCAGAATAGCCAGCAACAATAGCTAATCCTCAACTCGAAGATCCCAACAAGACCGAACTTCAACGAAGGTTTAATGAAGAAAGATCTTGTCTGTTTTCAATACTGCATTCATGTTTAAAGTTACTGTTTATTATTTTGATGTGATTCTTGTTAATAAGTACAAATGAAATGTGTTTAAATATTAATAAACTAGTTAATGCATAAAGTTGTTGATATATTAAATTTCTATTTGTATTTTTTCATCGATGTAAAAGAATCTTACGTTTTCAATGAAATTAAAGTGTGAAATTATTAATGGCACAGTTGGCTACATAATAATAAAAGATTCGGAAATTTTGAGGTTTTTCCTTTCTCAAGAACATTATAATTTTTTACTGTTCAACAAACAGTTGCTGATATTTGTTTACAAAAACTGAACAAGTAGATATTGAGTTAAACTCAAGGTAATAAAATAATATTTCAAATCAAAAATTACGGTGTTTAAGGCAGTTTCAATATTCGTGAAAAATATTTTTGCATAGATAAAAACGAAAACAATTATTTAATTTTTCGAATATTTTGAGGTTATGTGAAAAGAAGTCGAAGTGATTGGAATCTTTGTCATCAGTCGTTTAACTTTTCCTTAATTCTTTTAATTTTGCCGATCAGTTGCACTGTTTTTACCATGAAATTCGCCCTTGCTTTCCTACACTCAGTATCACATGAAATTTTTCCTTTTTGTGTTACAAGTGCAAAATGGTTTCATCTAAAATTTTTGTTTCAACCTGTGTGTTTTCAGAATCAGTTGACCATTTTCATGCAGGCTGTTTACAATGATAACCTTAACCGGCAGTGGCTTAAATACACACAAATGATGGTACTTATTAATCTATTCTGCGTTTAATTTATAAACAAACAATACGATAAACTAAAAGAATAAGTTAACAGATAGTGTACACCCAGCTGCTGTGAATTCCCTGGTAGATCACAACACGACTAAACACGGAAGAAGAGCGACATTAAATCGCAAAGTTCGTGACTGCCAGGAATTATCCGTGACGTAACATCTGAACCACGGCGAGTCTTCCTACCTCCCAGCCTTCACGTGCGTTCCAACTTCCCCATTCCCGTGTTGATTATTAACATTGAGCAGTTGGGCACATTTGGACGTGATACCGCAATTAGTAATTGTGGGAAAATGTGGTAGGATTTTACAGGAAATGTGTTGCATCGGCCAGAAGTAAGCAGTTAATAAGGAAATCATTGGTGAAGCGCAGTTAGTACTCGACTATTATCATCTCACTACAATAATTATTTTCGAATATTTTCTCAGAGTAAAAGTTTGTCATGAAGTTCAAACTTAAGGCTTGAATATGTTTTATGATAAGCGAAATGTATGTGAATTTAAGTAATCTATTATGCAAGTTACTATAATTGTTGTTTAGACTTACATACTATATACTACAACAAAACTTACAAAAAAACACTACAAAATACCTCATAAATAAACTGATTCATTAAAGGTAAAAGTAAGGTTTGTCTTGTTTAACGAGGCGAAGTTAGGACTACAAAGTGCTCTCTACCACTCAACCTCGACCTATATAGCTTACCGTATAGTCACTTTACAAATGTACATGAATGCGGGGATCGAACCCGCAGGAGACAGCCTCCGGTCGCGCACAGTTCCAACCCGCCACGGGTCCGCTTAATAAAAAGACAACATAGGGTTGTTAAATTTAGCGTTTATAAACTAACTTATACGTAATTGATTTTCTTACCGAACAAAAATATGCTCCAATAATGTAAAGTTGACTCACTCAGCAAACTCACCTGAAACATTTAAACAACATTATAATTTATGTTTGAAGTAAGTAAGACTAGAATTCAGTGCAAACGGAAGTTTGGCTTAGCCTATGTAAAACATTAGGTCGAATGTGTGTTGTAACACGGCCTGGACCGTAGAAAAGATAAAATTTCTTCATAATAATCCAGTATTTTCCAATACAATCCAAAGATAAAATGGGGTTTGTATTTTTACTCTACTCACTATAGATTATTAATCCCAAATAATTCTAAACTCATTATCCACTTGTGACCGTACATATAAAATATTCTTAAAACTTTTAACGTGGTTTAACTAAATTGCTTGACTAGAGATGTTCGCGGCAGATTGGCTCCTGTATAATCGAATCCCACGGTATTCGGACCAGACGAAATATTAAGGCCAAGAACAACAGTAATGAGGTTGATTGCAGGTCCAAACATTTGGCTATAACACCGCCAGATCAGTGATTACATCACTCAGACTCAACAGCTGGTGTAAGCTACATAATCACTCTCAGCCTCGTACATAAGTCATGTCTCAGTACACGTGAGTGCAGTTGTGAGTCAGCTGATCCAGCTGAAGCTGTACTACCACCACTGGCGTGACTGAAGCGAATTTCCTTTGTAATTTGTGATTCGCTAAGTACCAACCTTACGCTATAACGTGAAAATTCGGTTCCTTGCAGCTCTCTTTCAAAACTACGCCACGAGCTGAGCTATAAACTTTCAAAATTGCCAACCAGGGATCATAAATACACAGCGGTGAACTCGGCTTCGCTTACACAAAAGGGCACTTGGGTTGCGTAAGCAGTAGGCTTAGGCCGCGCCTACGGTCAGATTGCACAGAAATCAAACAGTATGAGTATATCCGCAGTAAACCTACTTCAAACGTAATACAGTTGTTTTAGGTAATTCTACAAATTATTGAAATTATTTAGGCTAAATTGTATCTATTAGTTCCTTATGAACACTTCACTTGACTAGCTAAAACTGCTTTTAACATTAGAGTTATGGAACATTAGTGCAGATATTTTCAATAGTGGACGTTGTTTTCATCGTCAACAACAAACTGCAATAGTTGTTTGGCTATAAAGTAGGCGCTGTTAATCAATCTACATTTTGAGAGCGTGTTTGTAATTTACTAAACCATATTAGAGTACAGTACGTTGCAGATTTCATAAAGTTTAAGTTAAAATTACTCTAATTACAATAAAGTAAAGAAATATGGCTAATCTTAATGTTTAATTGATTTAACACCGAGTAATGCATTTCTCCACCCAAAACCAATAGACAGTTTCGTGTATGACTTGGAAGATTCCCATTTCCCTACCCGAATCGACTTGCGATCTTCATCGCTGACTGATAGTTGTGCTTGCAAAAAAGCTGCAGAAACATCCTCTCCTTCCACTACACTCGATATCGGGTCCCAAACATATTGTGGCACTCCATGGCCATTAGGTTTGTGTCGGTTGTAGAGGCAAGCAACTGAGGACGGGAGCACTGTAGGCGGGCCTGACTGGAAGGTGTAGGCACTGGCATGACTCATGCAGCGGTTCACGGTCGACTGCATGCCGAGCCTTCTCGCTCTACCGTTAACCATTTCGCAACACACGTCCGTGACAATCCATCACTCACAGTCTGCTGTGTTGATAGATTGATGAAATTCGCCCGAGTCTCACAAATGTTGGAGTTAGGATTATGATAAGGCAGCTGAGATACCAGTGAAAATCATAAGAAGCCACCGTACTCGTACGTAGCTCGGTCGGTAGAGTCGAGGAAGGCTCGCGGAAAGTAAGGTCACGTGATTCCTGGAGCAGGCCTAAGAGCTTGAGTCGCTTCCGCCTCCCCCCTCATTCCCAAAAACCTTTTGTCCCAAACCTAGGTTAGGCCACTACTTTAAAAATACCATTAAGGTAGATAATAAAAGATATATTTATACAAGAAATTGACACTAGTAATAACTTCTGTATAGTTGTAGTGACTGCTCAGTGTCTAAATACTGATTCAAAAACTAGGAGACTTAACACAAACTACAAAATTAATGAAATTTCGCCATCTGTTAAATGACATTTGGTTAATCGAAGAATATTCTTAAAACTCTTTCAAATTCTGTAACCTTTTATATTGTCTTTTAGTCTGTTTTAGCTCAGGAACTTTCAACTACCTAGGTATCTTTTGCGGTCCCATCAGTACAGAGGTGTAAAGGGCAAATAATTTGACATAATTCAACTTCAAATGTCATCATGAATTTGTACAGATTAAAATACAACAACCTATAAAGAAATATCCTGCAAACAAACCGAACAAAAGACGAACACAACAACCCGCTATTGGTGCATTGAATTCCAAAATCCGATTCATGAGTAGTAGAGCGCTGCTTTGAAACCACTACACAGCGTATATACGAGTACGCTGACTGCTGAGCGTCACCGGGCACGGTAATGGACTCTTGACAACGGGTCTTGACTTCAGAGTGATCGGTTCAGCGACAACATCGATCCATTCAACTCACACCGATCTCGCTCTCAGCTCAGTAATGCAGTAAACAACCACAGAGTATTTCTAAACATCTGCTGCATATTGCACAGAGTAAAGCTGTCGACCGTGAATATTAATCCTTTGTAGGCTTGTCAAAGAGTCTACTACTCCGATTTCATCAGGGAATTCTATTTTTGTTAGAAATACAAGTTAAATGCAGTAATTTGTGACCGTGTAAACTAATAATTATTTGTTACTAAAGAAATTTGAAGACAAAATGTTTGAATTATGCTGACTACTACACCATCCGGCCCAACTATTTATGCTTCAAAATTAGGTCCAAACATTTTGTCTTCAAATGTCTTTAGTACTCGCAATAAATTAGCTATTTAGCGTTTATACAAATTAAGATCTAATAATTATTTGTTTACATTAAGGATGCCCAGTACAATCGTAAAAAAATTACGGTGTAGTATGACCGATGTATGTAGCCTACGGTCGTAAAAAGATATCGTACTCGTATGTTTGTGAGCGACTAGATATTGAGAAGTCTCGTATCATCTTTGAAAATCCTATGTTAGTGCCTTTGAAGGGTTGGAAATCTAACGCTGGACTTGTCCTGCGATGAATTTCTATCCTTAACATGATTTAGCAAAAATAACTAGGACAGATAGGAGTTCTTGAAATTCCACTTTTAAATGGTGTTTTAAGAGCTCTAAAGTACTACTGATTGACAATATTTTCACGAGCTCGAAAGTGGATTTTTTTAAATTAAATCCATACAAAAGTCTTAAATTATTGTTTTTATGTAAATGTTTGGTTTGAGTTTTAGTTAACCAAAGATAAATTAGACAATGTTTTTGAAGATACTAAATTTCTGACTAACTATGATTTCGCGTATTATCATTTACAGTTCGTATACTGTACGCTAACTACGCTAGCTTCATAATGAAGTGTAAAAACTACGAATCAAGACAGATTACAATAAATCTACCTGACGAACTGCATGTTGGTTTGGGACATTTCAACGGTAAAATGAGTGATTACGGCCGAGTTCAGTGACATCATTGATCTAGCGACAATACAATGGTGTGACGACTGCCCGAGTAAAGTAGCCTGCAATATCTACAAAACAAGATGCGAAGTTAAGTATACGTTTTACGCAATCATCAAATTTGTCAGGTCAACCATTAAGAGTGAAATAATCTAAATCTAATCTAAATAATTTATTTGAAAAATGTCTTAACGTAACACATTTGTGAATCCATTTTAATCGATATACGCTTGATTAATCAGTTTACGTAAAGTTGCGTTAACTACACAGAATCGAAGAGAATTTATTTGTCGTCAACATTTCCTAGGGCGTGAGTTGAATTTGACGTAATGTAGGAAACAATAATTTACAATTTAACACCATTGGTACTTACTTATATCTACATTTAAAAGTAATAAACATTAAAACTTCATGAATTACCAACGGAATTCTTCCAAATTATAAAACTAGTTTCAAAATATATATCTTTTTACCTGCGTTATATATTTAGATAATTAACTTTAACAAATTAGGGTAGTGGTTGAACACTTTTGTATTGTTATTGAAAATCTCAACAAAAGGGTATGCAGAATTATGAAACTTTATGAATTATCTACGGTTTTCCAAATTTTTAAAGTTAGTTTCGAAACAGATAATTTTTACCTGTGTTACATCACTGATTTTCAAACATTAGGTTGGTGGTTGAACAATTTATAATGTTCTTGAAAATCTCAACAAAAGGGTACATGCATAAATTGCACATGAGATAAATCTGTAGAGTAAAGTTCTTGCAGAACACAAAGGATGCGAGGCAAAGTTGGCTTATTTAACGTGTTGAACAATGGGACGAGCAGACTCAGCACCATGTAATCCTCGACCTCCTCACAGTCTTGTGTTTCCTACATCCCATAGTTCTCTGCTTTAAACTATTTAATATTACACTGTCAACTTTGTTAACAACATTGAGAAGTTGTTCATAATAATGGTATTATTTAGTTGCAAAACATCAACTATAGGGTTTGGAGTTAAAATACATAGATGTAGGTTATGTTCGAATCAAAATTTAAACTAAAACCACAATTAATCGGTTTTGGCCATATAAGTACCATTCTCCACTTTATTGGGTTGAAATATTTGGTAAGAAATATGTTTCTCCATATACTTCTGTGACTTGATCTTATCCTGATGACAACATGTAAAATATAATTCAAGTTTGAGGTCTCAAGTCTTTTTTAGCTCATTTGTTTACGTTCTAATCTAGTCTGATGTACCTTGCCTTAAAATTAAACCTGAAATATATGCTGTACTTAACCAAATAGGTTATATTATTTCATGAATTATAGTTTTGTTTGTTTTAAGTTAATTGTTGACGATGAGAGAATTTCAGAATGAGATATATTATTTCGGACGTGTTTTATAGTTTCTTTTAGTGAACAAGAAGAAAATGACGTTACTGGAACTGTTATTGATCCCGTCTTCAGGTGAAAAGTATCCAAAAACATAACACAAAACGTTAAACAATGAGCTAGCTTAAAGTAGTCAGGATATGAAGTAGCTCATTTTATAATGTTTCACCTTAAAATAGACTCAGATTCCAGATTCCGAAACGTCGTGTTCTTCTCGTTCACTAAAACAATTGAAAAAGGGCCGCAATAATATTTCAACCTCAGGCATTTTACCGTCATCAACAACACACTTTGACCAAATAATACACTCAGTGACAAATTTAGGACCAATGCTAACCTAGACGTGAGGAGTTTCTATTTTTATACAGGCCAAAATTCGTGTAAGGTGGTGACATAAAACTGGCGTCAGTGAAGACCTTCAAAAATATTCCAAAATAATGAAAAATAATCTGCAACACTTTGGCTTTGATATTGACCGTACTAAACTCAAGACTGGCATTCTCCTCTACTCTCATATAAGGGATGAAGTGTAAACAACTCGTCAGTACACAAAGGGTGGTTGCGGATCTTCGTAAGACTCGAGTGGAGAGCTCTCGATCCATGTTATGTACCTTGTCCTTGTTATTTCGCCACACTTATTGCAATTCCAACAAATACAACATTGTTATTTTAGTGTGTTGTGGCCTTTGACTGTGTTGATCAAAAGCTAATATTGAGTTTGAAAGAAACATTATTGATGTGTATAATATATTTACATGCTCCATGTTTTCGTCGCCCTTCCTCAATATATTCTTTAGTGTTTGAAAAGTATGCCGAAAATAAAAACATGCCTATGTATATACTTTAAACTAGGACAAGTTCTTGGCATTCAATAGTGGTACTCTTATAATTGCCAGCTCATTAAAAAGTGACTTGAGTGGTACGATTGAATAGGAGAGAGTAAATGTAAAATCTGTCCGTTGAAATGGGATTTCAATTAAATTACGGAAGTTAAGTTGATTATTTATTTTTAAATATCACGTTGCATTTACAGTAAAAATTTACTTTTTATTGACTGAAACGAAACATCAGTCTGGAAATATTCTTGTGAAAGTCTGTGGTGATTTACATTCATTTTTTACAAGAAAAGTCAAAGGACTGGTTAAAGCTCAAGAATAAATTTCTAGTAAAAGGAAAAGTCTACGCAAATTATTAAAGCAGAAACAAATAATGTTTGTTGTAGGACAAATCGGATTTGAAGTTTGTTGAGAGGATGCTCTTGAATCTGCATGTTACAAGAAAGGTCTAGGCTTAAACCTGCTTGAATATTTGCATTGCAAACAAACCTTCTTCTTCAGTATCCTTTGTTTTCAAGAACTAACCTACTTTACATCGACAACTGTTGTTTAATTAAATATGAAACAGAATATTTATTTACATAAGTAATGCGCGGTTAATATCTGTCGTTGAATGGAAAATTTGGTTTAAATGTCACCGACATTATGTGAATCAATGACAGGAAGGTATAGTGGGTCTTTACGTCTGTTCCAAATGTTACACTCATTGTAAACTAGTAGACACTTTTTATCCAACGGCCCAAAATGCAATCGGTACGATAATTAAGGCTCAATTATAATTCTTTTACTTTTAATTTTATTTAAGTAAACGGCATTTGTCTTATTTTTATCACACTTTTGAAACATAATGTACACATTTTGAAGCTCGTGACTGCCAAAATTTAGGGTTCATATGTTTTACAGGGGACACTATATTTAGTCTCATCATCGTACAGGAAGTAATTTTCCGATTTCAACAATACCACAAATGACATACTTTGTATGAACATTGGTTTAAAAATAAACTGTTCTTTTTGAGAGGATGATTTCAACGGAAGTGCTCTTTAGGTAGGACTTGTCTCCATAAAATAAAAACTAAACCTGCATTTAAGATTTGATTTCGGTGACAATGTGTACAAAAACAAACAATATGCAATCGGTCAGACCAAGATGGCGTCGGAAAAACGGAAACACCTCCTCTAAAGGCCACTTCCGGTTTTAATCACAAGAGGATCAATTGTATACCAAATATCGTAACAATAAAAGAGAAAATGCTACCTGCAACGTGGTCACACGCAAATCTATAGTTTTGCCATTTGACTTAAGAGGTTTCGGTAAGCCCAAAACTGCAAACAGTTTTTTCTACAACGTTTCGTACTCTTTGCAGATAGAAATGAACAACTATATTTCTTATGGAAATTCGCTAAAGATATTTGCTTTTAGACTTTCTACAAGTAAAACAGCGAGAAAGTAAGCTAATTCGAGCTCTAAAGCGAGCAAACAAAGTGTCCGTTCCACCTATCTAGAACAACTAACAGCGCTGAGCGGACCAGTTCCTCAATAGTTAACTAATAGCCGGCTGTAAACCGTTGTGTCGTCAAGCCGATGCTGAGCTGTAACCAGTCAAGGGTGGAAGTGGAGCTGTAGACAGAGAACAGGTACAGCTGCATGTACAACAAGTATAACTGCATGTCTGCACGACAAACTCGTGTTGTATGAAATGTAACATAGCTTCGCTCTACACTTACACTGTTGGTAGTTTTCATCAACTAATTGTCAGTATCGTGTACACATGACTGTAAGTTCACTTATGGTACACAATTCTTTCTCGCGTCAATACAAAGGTGATTCTGTGTTTCCATCAACCTCGGCGCTTTTAGGCCTTAAGAGGTTTAATGTGTTGTGTATTGAGTTTTGTTTAAAAATTCAAATGTCACTATAAGTCATTATTATGTCTGAAATACAACATATTTTTCATTGTGGTAAGTCTATATAGTTAGTTGTGTCTGTACTTTCAGTGTTTCAGTGTTTTGGTATAGTTTTGAAAGAGATGTTTATCAATTTCTTAATTGGGCGGTAATTAGATAGGGTTCTATTTATTTTTTTAATATTCCACGTCTTTTATATTTCCTTACCCTACTGGCAACCTTTTTGGCGTCTCATAACAATGGGCGTGGTTTAATTTTACTAATTGATATAAGAGAAACACGAAGTAATATGCCAATTATTATGGGCCTGTGCGGTGACCTTTGTGACGAATTGATAACCGATTGTAAGTTGAGGCGGGACTCGAACCTTCGAACATTGCATCTACAGTCTCGCGCACTACCGACTCAGCCGCCATGCTGTGGTATAATGTAATACAATGTAATGTACAATATAACGCTCTGGCAACAGGCGGATAAATAGCTTGATGAGATTTCCAGCAGGTCGCGCACCACTAGGGACAAGTGGACAGTGTTATGATGAATGGTGTGAAGACACGCACGTCCCCTGCCTCAGGGACATCCCAGGAGGCGACTGGAGTCAACGCCCAAACTCAACACTGTGCCACTTAACTCACGATCTATACCAAAGGATTAATTTCACTTGAGTATTAGAATGGGGTCATGAGTATTAAACACCAACGAAGACATTATTATAACCACAGAAACATGGTGTATACACGATTTGAAAGTATTTGGTAGATTTGTTGAAAGTATTAAGTATTGAAGTGTTATGAATTTAATTTCCAGAACAGAGCAGCAACGCCGCAAAAGGGAGATAAAATGGATTACAGAAAGCATAATTATATAGTTTGACATTTTGACATGTAAAATGAATCCAGTTGTTGTTTGAAATGGCATAACTTGAGAGCGGCTTCACCTCGGGCTTCACAGATCCAATTTGACCTAGTTCTTTGTAGAACGTTCTTGCGGAAAGAACATCGCACAGAAACATTGATGATTGTTGTTTGCACATTTTACCATATGCCTGTTAGTAATCAAAGCATGCAGCTGATAAATATTTAATAACTTAAGTAAACATATGTTATTTGAAGACAGGACAAATTCTTTTGGGTCGACTATAAGTGGCTTCATAAATGCTGATTGGGAATTTCCACAGTAAATAGTTATTTATTTCTACCACATAGAGCAGACCGTCGGTGAACAAAACTGAGAGCCAATTTGTGATTTCCAACACATACTAAAGGTATTGTGTAAAGGTCTTATGCAATAAAAACCGCATAATTATTTATTTACATATTTCATAAAGGTTCGTACAACACAGCAACATAACTTAGGATAACATAAGAATTTCTTTTAAGAAAACTATAAGTTCAAACTACACTGTTAGAAACTTATCTCCGAATAGAGTTATTTGTCTCCCCCATCAATTCAATAAAAAATTAACAACACCGCAAATACATTAAGAACATGTCACTAAATATTTAAGTGTATAAAGTATGGCTTGAAGTAGCAGTTGCAGACAATACAGCTCAGTGAGGTACAAAGATACATTATGAATACATAATACAACTCAGCTGGTTTAGTGAACTCCGGTATATACAAGCTAGGGTTGAGACTGCAGGGTATAACAGATACTGTGAGTAATGGTTGTTAGCAAAACTCAAGATAGCGATGACAAACCATGCGTCAAACACCAACACTTCCTCCTCTGCCTTTGTTTGCATGCTTTATTAACAAACTCAACCAGCCTATCATACTCAGATAAAGTTGCCTTTTAGCTTTTTTCTGCAGGAAATAACACGAGCTGTTGTGCTTCTGTGAACAAAGATAGAGACACTAGTTACCCGAAAAAATATCGTCCGATAGCGGGCGATTCAACAATTACCGCACTACGGCAAGTGTTGTTCCAAAACTATTTAACAAACTAGCTACAAATATTAAATCTTAAACAAACCCCAAAATATTTTTAAATCTTCATTAAAATCCATCAATAATTAAGTTTGTTAAATTTTTAACTTTTTATTATTAAATTATATGTAAGTGCATAATGCATCTATATACATAAAAACAAAAGATTAATGTCAGATAAATCTTTGAACAGAAAGCGTTCTGATGTCATATTCATATCCCAACACTTTATTGTTTACCGTATTTAATCATACGAACAAATAAATATCTCTGACCACCTGGCTTATTGATAAAGCTGAAACTAGTATTATGTTAGTTTGAAAGTTCATAATAGTGGCGGAGAGCAATTTAGTATATAACATATACCGGAGTTGCACCTTCCCGAAATATTTAAATTTACAATAGACCACTGCTGAGCTCTACCAGGGGGTAGTGCAAGGGTTAACCGACTCAACTGATAAGTAAAAAGAAGGAACGGACTTTTCCAGCCACTTCTGGAGAAAAACTACTCCTAACGTTTCGGGCAGTTAAAAACTCCACCCGTCTTCAGAGGACTACACTAATACAGGAACTACATTTAATTATTTTTAATTATTATCATTTTTTACGAAACATAATTAATACTTCTTATGTCAAAATTCAAACCGCGCACGCCGTGACGCCCGGGACGGACGCTTCCACCGAAAGACCACTAACCATAACCTACAGAACAAAGCAAGCATATCAACCTCTAACTACAGTGATATGACGAGGTTTGTACGAGGGCGAGCCATGGCGGCCCTGCTTGATGGACGCTGAAGCAGAACTAACAGATAAGAGCCCACTGCCGCCGCCCACCACACAGTGTTATCAACCCACAAAACACATGGCTCAGTGTTAGTGCACTGCACTTGCATCCTTTTATAGACACCAGCTACGCTTTATTGTGTTGCTAACTATTAGAACACTGTGCGCGTACGCTGTTTCGCTTGAAACATATTTTGTAGAACTTAGTATTTGTTTATCGTAAAAGTATTGTATTTACGTTTAAATTTGTGATCGAAGTATAAATGTACAGTATGACTACTGATTGAAACTGTAAGAGAACACTTATCAAAAAACTATTGTGTCAAATTACATTAGACATTAGTGTTAAATGTTATTACATTTATACGTTTGCAGTAAATAAAAACTGAAACTTCCTGCTAGTTAGCTGCAGAAGGTGCAAATTATTGTACCATAATTGTACAGTTGTACAATTTATTTAGAAGGTTTTGCCACCCCTACTCACTGTCAAAATATGCATACAAGTGCAAGGTCAATCAAAAAATACTCGTTGCAATTAAGAAATTTTCAAATTGCCCTATTACTACATCTGACTTTGAAAAGAATAGGAAGTCAATAAATACAATAGGACCTTGAAAATAATACAGTACAGTAGTTACAATTTGATTAGCACTTCAAATCCTCCAACGACAAAAATCAACGAAACGAAAAGGGCAATAAGACGAGCTACAGTATATACAGCTGTATATATACTAATCCTACTTTGTGGATTGCCATTTGCCGGAGTGATTATTTATACAACACTTGTTAAGAAAAAGGAACAATATTGTTGTACTGTGGCAAAATCCGATCGAATTCAGAATTAGTACAACTAATTCAATTTAGTGCTCTTCTCCCACAAACATTAAAACACGGTTTACATCTTCTTATTTCCTTCGCTGCTTCGTTGGAGCATAAGGCATCTGGAAGAGTTCGCCATAATTATGTTATTCATGATGACCACAGTTTGCAAAAGTAATAAATACTAATTTAAAATGAAAACTTCAAAAATTGCAAACAAATATTGTGTTTTATTCACAACATGTTTCGACAATTTAATGTCATTATTAAGTAAAAGACCAACTAAAAAAACCTCGACTTATAAAAATAATTATTTATCGACTTTCCAGTAACTGCCGTTCTCCTTTAGGTGATTCAGCGTCTGCCTCTTCCCCATTCCCCTGTGGGTTCCACTCCAATGCCTTGTTCTCTCTGGCAGTAGCTAACTATTTTCTACAATACAAAGTCAGACCCGCCTACAAGTCCCTCACAACCCTTTGATAAAATCATTGCCTTTAATCCCATTAGTCAGCGATTACGTCACCGGCTGGTTAGTTACGATTGTGTCACCCCGTGCCCCCCTCACCCCGTGACGCGTGAAGCGTTGCCAACTGCGTAATGCCATTTCCTCGGTCCAAGGGTCACGCTCAGCCGAGGTCGCTGTTTTTGTGTCACCGTCGCCACAAGACACCGTCATCTATCCTGGTAATGCCTCAATTCCAGACAATCTGTAGAAATACGCGATTTCAAAGTAGCCATCACATCCCTGATATGCTTTCCTGGCTATATTCCACCCGAAGTGTGAATGAAATTTGATACACGTTAACATCTTCATTTAATTAACAACGGCCCACTAACGGAGGAGGTTGGTTTAGGTAATCCAGGTGGATGAACTGCACGAAATCTCCAGGTGGTTAATGAGAGGCAGTGACTTGTCACTAATTATGAGAGAGGATAGGAGGTTCAGTGGCCGGCGAGACAGAGTGTATAGTAGTGATGGCGTGCGTGCGACCAGGTGCCGTTATGTTGCTGTAAACACTACACTCTAGCCATGTGGTCAGCGAGGAACCCTGGGCTAGCGCAGCAGTGCGCACACTATTATGTGAAAGTCATCCGCAAAGCTAACTAAACGCCGGTGTATTCTTTGAAACTGGAACTAGTATTCCAGAACTTCCTGCTAAAAGTAGTAATTCATTCAAGACTTCCTGGTCTATAGAGAAAGGCTATAGAGCAATCTCAACCTTTGCTCTATCATAGACTGAGAAGCTGAAGAACTTTTCAAATCACCAGAAGCTTCTGTCAGCAGACTATCTGGGAACGGGTTTACATTGGGTCTTTGTTTTGAGGAGGGTTTGGCACGGGCAATTGGCATAGAAAATCATCAATGACAATAAATTAGTACAATCATTAAGACAAATGACATCATTGTATTTATTAAAGAAATTACAAATAGAATATTTCCAGTTGTATCGGAGAGGAGCTATCTCGCTCAAAATGATGACAAAAATCAATCAGAGGCTTGAAAAAAAGGTTAATGTGCTTGATTCTGTTTTCAAAATAGTTGAAAATCAGCTGACTTCATAAACATATATATGATGGATTGAGCTTTAAGCGCTAAATACAAGGCTGAAGGAAGAAGAAGCTAATTAAAACCATTGCATCCTACGATGATTTCACTCCCAAGGAGTTCTATGGATGGTGAGGTCATCCCACCTCGCGGTTGATTCTATCATCCAAGGTCATCCACTGGTAAAGAGTTAATTCGTAGAAAACGTCACTTTCATGATACAGCAGCATTTTATGGATTAGGTACTGCGTACTTCGGTCATTTAATTAAACATACGCAAAAAGAAATCCGAGTGTTTTAATTTCTATTCATTGGAGTATAATTAAGTTGCAATTAAGTCTTCAAAACTGAAATTCTGGATTGGGCCCATTCCGGGGTTTATTATTTTACAAACCTTTAGGATATAACAATGGGGCAAAGTGGGGCTTCGTATAGCTCCAAAATGCTTCAAAAACCGTTTTACTGATAGCACTACTATCAAACTATCAGATACCACTATATTGCCACTATACCACCAATAAATGACACTACAGATATTTTCTGCTCCTAAGGGGTGCTTGAGGGTATAATACAGCACGTACACTTATCAACAAAATAAATGGTTAAGTTAGCTCTATAGTTTGAAAGTCCTGTCAGATAGCATTAGGTGCGATAAAAATTATTGGTCTATGTAAAAGCAGATACACAATTATATCCTAACTAACATAAATTAAAAAGTACACAAACTATTTATAGCGATGACGCCCATACATTTAGATTACTTGGGTAGCAAATTGAAGAGGAACATATTTTATAGCAAACCACTTACGTCAGAGCATCCTTATCTTCAAAGAAAGACAAACTGAAAAGCGTTTAAGGAGAGTTAGGGCCAAAAGCCTATTACCGGGAGAAAGGGTGAAACGAATTTGGCCCCGATCTCAAACGTGAAAGCTTTCAATTTATTTTGACATCTTTATGCCTCTTTGACTCTTGCCTATGGCTTAGATCAAATTCTTGTTCGGTAACCTACATAGTTTCGACATACATTTGTTGTAACCTTCACCCGTGTGATTATTTTACAGGTTTTAATAAAATAGAGTCATAATGTGTTCCAGATAAATATGTTTGTAAAGCCGCAAATTGATTTATATATTATTTACTTTATGATACTGAAAAAATGGTACAACATTTCTCTACACCGCACTGTTTATATAAAGAAAGTGTCAACTAAATCATTTTCTTGTTAAGATATAATTTTGTTTAATGGTGTAAAAATTATAATAAAAAACTATATCCATGTGTTATTATGGTCATGGACATTCTAGCCATTTATGTGACTTCTTATTTCTGCCAAACCTATTCTTGCGATGAATCGTGTCAAATCTTTCCAGGTTTAAGTCATAATTAATACAAATTACTCAAACTCCATCATTACATTTTATTTAGATGGAATCACAATATTTTAAACCTTAGGTAACAAATACGTTCTTACATTTTCTACTGTAATTTTTTAAAGTCCTCCACCAATCATCGATCAGGTTTAATTTATGCAGTAGTTAGATCAATATGAATTGTTGCAAGTCAAGTTTGATAATTTCACAAGTTACGAGATAGCTAGAATTGTAGTAAGTAGCTCAGAGTACAAAACCTCATTATTTATGTAACGTTCTAGTTCTGCACTATCCGACAAGAACTGGCAGTAGATATCACTATCAACGTCTAGACATAAGCCTTGATGTAGAAGGCTTCTTCAGTGAGCTTTGTTGTATCGTGAGTACTGAAGAGTATCTCCATGTTTGACTTTGATATGTAAAGGTTTATGGCAATTATTACAATAGTATAAAACAATCTTAAACCAAGTATTCGAAAAAAACGTGTCCGTAACAAAATATACACGTACCGTAATTATCAAAATGTATAAACAATGTACAGTTTCGTTTTTTATAAGTACACTAAGTTAACTTTGGATTAAAATTACATGGAACAAATCGGGCCTGTACAAGCAACTACGGGTATTTGGGAAAAATAAATATGGTTTTCTGGCCTCCTAAAGTCCAAGAAACACTACTTTAAAATCGACAGAATTTTTAAAACACCCTGTATGATCCTAAACGACCATCCATTTAATCCTTCGTGTTAAAACTGTACTAAATTCCATTATATTATCAGAGAAATATGTTATTGTGTTATATCTACGAATACGACTGAAAACTATGAGTAAATGCTGTGAAGTGAGCCTAGGTACTCGTATCAAGCTAGCCAGTAGGCAGTAGCCAGGTCATTAGCCAGAGTCCATTAGCGTTAATCAACACTGCGGTTCCTCCAGTGATATCTCGGCAACCTTGTCACACTCACTATCTGTTGCTTCAACTTCATGTACAACAACTGTTAGAAGATGTGGGTTAATTAAAACATAATTGGTATTACCCCTCTTTGTTCAGTCATAAAAAATTATTAGAACTTGGGGAAATTAATGGGTTTCTAACATTATTTAATACATACGGATGAATTTAAATGTCCCCTCTCACCTTAACTTTTGAAAAAGAAAATTTTTTAAAACCCTTTAAGGAATGTTTTATAAAATTCTAAGGTTGGTTTTTACGTACTTTGCGTCACCACCCCATCAGGGATCTTTTCACCTCGACTCGTTTTTCTAGTAATACCATTTAAAGATTACAAGAAATCATGTTTAAAATGCCAAATTTCACATAGGTACATTTATTTACAGATTTTTTTAGAGTCCAGTCATCTAAAGGAAACATTACAACCCAATTACTTAGAATATTATTTTGAAGAAAAATTTGTCACTAGAAACATTGTATGTAAAATGTGGCATTTTAAATCTGATTTCTTGTCATCTTTAAATGAGTAACACAAAACAACGAGTCCAAATAAAATTTTCTTTGAGGTCACTTGGTTTGTAATGGGTGTGGGTGATGCAAAACATACTTGAAAATTTCAAAACACTTCCCAAAGTGTTAAAAAATATTTCCCTGTTTCAAAAGTTAAGGAGGGGGACATTTAAAACTCACCCTGTATAACTTCTACGTGTTATCCCTGCACAAGTACGGGCGGAAAAGTAAAGATGTAGAGAGTTGCCAACAAACGCCGCTGTTATAAATAGTGTTTCTGTGACGTTTGAAATTTAAAACGAAAGGTGAATATATGATTTAGGGCAGATTTGAAGCGGACTTTCAATTTATACTTCCACTTTGAAACGTGAGAAAATGTAGCAGCTTTTAAAGTGGAATTTCAAAATGTGGGTCCAATCCACCCTGGATAATCTGTTTGACATCATGTAAAAGTTATGATATTGTATACAGAAACACACAACTTTGAAACAAAGTTTTAAAATTACAACGCCACTAAAGCGCTTGTTTAAAGTTGACATGTGGTTTCGTAGCTTTTAGCCACTAAAACATACAATTTGTTTGACGCTCGTATAGACTTCAGTCACCGGTCAGACTGCGTACCCGAGTAATGTTCTGTAGAGGATATGAAGAACACTCGGAGGTGGTACACAAGGTTAACTGTACTGTACACATGTACATGCGCGTGTAGGAGCTGTAGGTGTAGGTGTCATTGTGTTCGAGGCAGGGAAATGAGCTTTGTCCTAGAATCTGACAGACTGACTAATGAACTCATCTCTATCTGGGTCCCCGGGTGAACGTACCTACCGCACCTCGCTCCATCTATAGATCCTCTATAATACTTCTTGCATTTTCCACCAAAATATAATGTTTCTTGTATTTTCCACCAAAACTACAATTATATTTCGTTAAGTTTACCTCTTTCGTTTTCAAGCGCTTGATTAAAAATAGCATATACAGAGTGTTTCAATGTTTGTGTCGAATACTTAAGGCATTTTTTCAGACTGAATAAATGTATTATGTAATTAAATGAATATTATGTATAATAAATGTAAATACCTTAGTATCGTATTACATTTTTTTATTTATGTTTTAATTGAATGGCTGCATAACGTCTTTTCACAAATTAGACAAAACGGCGAAAATGGTTAATATTGTATGACAAATAAAAGCAAAATACAACCTAGTCCTAAGTAATGGATATAGATTTCTGTTTAGTATGACAAGAGTTGATGCTCATATGTGTTGTCGAATGCACTGTATTTGAGCAATTGCCGTTCACAAACACGAGATCAACACCGTTTTGATTCAATTTGTCATATACAAATATCTTTATTTTCAATTAAAATATTCATCTCAAATTTATTGGTTATGTAATTATTCGAATAAAAATTAATAGGCCTAATTAAAAACAAAACAGCGGCTGTACGTATAACGAAAGTTCCATGGACTTTGTACATACGATACTTAATTCGGCCTCAGAGTATTCAACACGAATATTTAAAAACCCTGCAAACAAGTATATTTTCTAAATGAACATATTATTCATAAACCAGAGTATTGGTTTATTTTGGATTTTCTAGTATACCTTATAATAATGTTGGTGGAGGTCGTGATTTTCCGCTGTACCACGAAGCCCATCCATAAAGAACTAAAGAAATTATCATTATAAAGAATCAATAAAGTATTTTGTATGAAAAAATGCACATTTCGGTGGTTACATATAAAACTCACACATTCCACTCCGCCTCGTGTTTCCACGCAGAACAAACAACCTTGGCAGAAGTACGGTACAGTATCAGTATCTACGAGTATCTAGCGTCGAAGAGTAACCTTGTAGAAGGACACGCGGTACAGAAATATGATACTGTATCGACGTGATAACAAGAGAACATAACATAGACACCTCCACCTCCACCTTGGCGAGGTGTTTGCACTGATAGTGTAACGTGAATACCTACGTCACTTAGCAACAAATGAACAGTGTTATGTTTGTTCAAAACCGTAATTGCGTATTTAATGCTGGTATTATGAAAGTATATCCAATTCAGTAGATTTCACACATCATTTTTAGCAGTGAGTGGAATAACTAATCACACATACACGCACACATACTAAATTACACGCTAGTTATGGCGCACAGAGCAAGTGGTTGGTAAATAAAAGGATTTAATAGTAATTTGATTAATTAATTTATTTTGAATACACTAAATCTCATATCGCCGTAATTTTGAAAACATAGTCCAATCAATAAAGTATGAATAATATTTGTTCTTTGTTGGCCTATTATATATTTGTTTAGAAAATAATTGAAAGCAGGAGGCCAATATAATTGTATTTGCACATCTTCAGAATTGTTGCCATGCCACGTCAGTTAGCTGCCCCATTTAATTTGTACGATATCAAAGATTTCAATCCGTTAATACTATATATTTTGAATCATATTTTTTCTTTAAATTATTGATTCCTTTATAAAAAAATGTTTGTTTTGCGTAATAATTACCAGCAAAACTTAGTCTGGCTGCATTCAATGTCAACAGCATACAAAGTGACACGATTTTATAAAATTGTATATGAGACAATAAAGAAACATTTGATGAAACTCGAAAAAAATAATACTTGATATAGTAATCCGACAAACAAATCAAATTTTGTAATATTTTAATACAGTAGATAAGACTTTGATTATGTACAATAAAAGGACTTATCATAAATAGTGTAGATTTTAAAAAGCAAACAACAGCGATTGAAAGATCTTTTTAAATTAGTACACATATATTTTCTGTTCAAATATTTTGTCTGTTAAAGTCTCGTGTTCCCAGTTACAATCAGTGAATGAAGATGGGAGACCACGATGAAGTGCCCTGGCACAAGGTCAAACATGAGATTGCACTATCAGCATTATCATCAGCAGGTAAATAGGAAGAGTTGGCTGGCGGAAGGTTACGTTACTGTACTTGCAAACAAGGTCTGTAGGTCATAAATCATTCCTTTGCTCCTTGGGTGATCAGGCAAACATAATTACGTAACAGCGTAGCTGCGAAGTGACGACGCAGAGGGTTGCTGCCCCTAAAATGCTGCAATTAATTCTAGTACTTGCGAAATTTGAATTGAAATAATTCAATACTATTGCTTTTATTGTCCTGAAAAAACTTGCTCGTATGCGTGCAGTTATTCTTTAGACATGTCAAGGATCATCACCCAAGCCCAGGAATAACATACTTGTATAAAAGTAATTGCTGGAAAGACCAGGTTTTTCTGTGCACAATATTCGTACAGATACGTTTTAGCAACATTAGTTGTAAGTCAATGTTTGAAATTACCACTGTTAACCTCTAAGCCCAAGTTTACTTGTTTGCATAAGCTAGAGCCTAGAGGAGGTTCGTCTAAGAACAGATGGTGGGATTTCTTTAATGGCTCTTTTAATTGTTTTTTGAGTTTTTGGAGGTTCCTAAAGTTACTAAGGGTAAACTTATTCGTTTAAATTACTTCACAAGTGTAGTGACAATTTTTAATGAAAACTTGTCTTTTATTATATGCTTCCAGAAGCGTTACTTCTGGGTTTGGGGAAACCGATTCTTGACTTGTCTAAGAAATATCCACAACCGCTCGCACGTGAGCAACCGATTTGTATAACACATTTTCAGAAGGATAAAATCAACAATACCAATGAATTTCAGTTCAAATTTATTTATTTTAATAATCTGCCTTATTTTAATGTGTTTAAATACTAGAGTTCAAGGACTTTAGAATCATCCTGGGCATTATATTCTACAGGGCGGTATGTAAGCACATTTCTCAAATTGTATTTTAACTTTGAAAAGTTCACTCCAAAAATATTAAAACACAGTGTTTTTAAACTATGTCATTTTGTGACAACCGAAAGATTTTTCAGATTCTTATTCTCGCCAGCTACATAGTCTTACAATACCGCTAAGTACTAATTTTCTACTAAAATAATCAAGTTGTCTCTAAAAGAAGTGAAGATTTGCTTTGCGAGTTTTCTGAGTTCACGATGTTTCTATTGTTTGGCTGGGTGATTTTATCTTGAAGGCACACTTATGAGCAACTGTTCTACAATGTGGAAGTTTATGTATAAAAAACTGCCTTCATCATATATTATGCCTTTCTCTTGTTTGTTTGATTGACAGGTTAGGCCAATTTTTAACCCATCACAAACTCATTTGTACGCTAGAGTGAATTCGCACCCAGCTGTACTTGGTTTTCTGTGCCGTACGGAGTTCCTCATTTCTCAGTCCCAGACATTTTCAGCCGCCTGTTGGAACAAGAAACATCTCTGGTTACGGACCTAAGTAAACTATTAAGTTGACGTGTACATTATTGCTAGTTTCCATGAGATAAAGCTCCTGTTGTTCATAGAACTACAATATAACATTGCCAAAAATTAAAACCGCATAATCCACCTAACTAGCGTATATTCCAGCACACACACTCACGTACATGAGTAGAGCCAGAAAATTACAAAACACGCCAATCACTCTCCCAATAGACCGGATCGAATCAACCACAATAGATTATCAAAAGAACTACAACAATCTCCACATAACGTACCTTACCATGACGAGACGGGCGACACACGGCCATCAACACCACAGGCAACAACAACCACAACAACACACACAGAGTCTGGGTAACAACAACAACAAGACGGGTAATCCGAGCAAGGCACTGAACACACACGCGAATACGCGGCCGCGGCACAGAGAGTATACAGTACACACAGTGACAGAACAGCTGGTAGAAAGCTGCCGCCTGGTGGCTGGTGGGAGAACCTAGGTGCGAGTGGGGCCACCGTAGTGCGAACCCTATACTGTGTTTATAGTCTGGGTGTACTGCACTATACAGCCGTTGAGGTAGTTTGAAAATTATAATGAAATAATAATTAACAATCTCGTACTTGAAGTAAAACTGTAGAAAGTTGGATTTTGTGCTCAAGGTAAACGATTTCAAAGATACCTTTAGTTTGACCAAAATCACAAACACAATATTTAATGCAATGCCAATAAAATGCTTAACTACCGAATGTCCTTTAAGAAAACTATATTTCCGTACCGTAAACGTGATGGTGAGACCCAGACCGGGACCGTGAAATGAGCACCGATCCTGATACCCAGAACACACGTTTTAGAATCATGTGCAAAACTGTATTAACATATATGTAAATCTACAATCATCATTTTTTCATACAATGTTGTACAAATGTTCCTTTTGTAAATATCTTGATCAAGTTCGTTATAGCAATCGAAATCCTTATAGCCGGAGATTTCCTTTAGCGGTAGTGTTCACCAAATAGATGGCTGTGATAATAGAAATTAGATGATAATAGAACACGTAAAGCTGAAACTGTTCGCTCCGCTCACGCTCGTGAACATACAGGAGGCAAGCGAGCATGAAGCAAGGCTGTGAACGTAGCGAACAGCCTCATAACGCCTGAAGTAATAGAGCAAGAAAATTTGAGCCCGAAGACTGAAGCGAGGCTGTCAGCGTAATAAACTATAGAGTCACAATTAGCGAAGTAGAGTAACACAAATCGCATAGGAAATTCTCTTCACTCACGACAGCCACGCTTTATAGCCCTCAGCTGCGTGACGGCCTGGTTTTTGTTCCATTAGGTTTATGTACACTTCAGCAATGCCAATACACGTCACCGATATATGATTTAGTTTACGTAAATTCAGCAGTTTACAAAAGAATATGAAATATGATCAAAACTCCGTTTTCTGGGAAATTGTCGGACACTGTTAACGAGCAGTTTTGGCTGAAATTCCCTTGGACATTAGGGTCCGCCTCCATGGTCTCCGCAGAGAAAGGCTGAATTTGTCCGCCAAGGAACACATGACACTGCACACGTAACAACTGGCTTTCTTTCAACTGATGCGGCCTAACTGCCAAACCCTCCGCTTGCAAGGGTTTCGTAGAAAGTAGATAGCGCTCTTATATGAAGGTTAAATTTGGATATGTTAATTTTATGGAAAAATAAAAAGTGTATCTGTGTTTGCCTGTGTTTAGATTTTTGATCAACCTATTTTTAGCTTCTTTAGATAAGGTCTTAAACACTCTATATATTATAAATTTAACCGTTAATAGCATAAAAACTAAAAGACATTTTGAAACTACAGACAAACCTAGATAATATGTTTATCTTTCATTTAAGAGTTGTTTCGACAAAACAGCATTAACACTAAAGTCTCCATTTCATTTCCCGCAAACCTCTGCAACGACGCTCTCCCCAGCAGCTGAGGCGGACCCTTAAGGCTAAACTATTGACACTACATATTTTATAATGCATAGCCACCAGTAAAAAATAGGAACATTACCAGAACTCATATTTGTATAATTTGTCAGCAAAGGGCTGATTTAGGCTGAAAATGTACAGACAGAATATTTCAGAAGCTAGTGAGATTGTAAGTATCTCAGTTGGCACACTTTTTGCTCGTATGTGGGTCAAGTTTACAAGTCCGGAGCTGATGCATTCATGTTGACAGAGTCAGCAGTTTGCTGAACCTTTGTCATTGACGGCTGGAATCAGCAAAGCTCAGCGTCAATTCAGAGAAACAAACACAATTCCCTGATGCAACCATTGGTTGTAGTACTGTACTGATCACAAGCATTTCCGGCTGCATTATCGTCCGCAATTTCCAAAACAAAATGCCCAGGAAGTTAAATAAAATATCTTTTACTTTAAATCGTTAAGGTTGTGGTGTCATGATCATCTTATAATTGAATATTTTTTGTATTTATGATTTTCCACCTGTAACTACTTTTATTCGTATTCAGTCAAATAAAAGCGCAACGAGGTAACTTTTGAATATTGAATAAATCGTGTCAATGATTAATTTACACCTTTTAGGCAGAATAAAATCTAAACATAAGAAGTAAGTATAGAAGCGCAAGAAAGATGAAATATGTTCCAGAACATTAATAGCGGTTGTTATCACCGTTAGCATACACATGTGACATGTTAAATGTGTTAAATTACACCATCCGGAACTATTTCTGCCTTAAATAAAAATAGTTGAAGGCAGAAATGACAATAACTGCTTAGTCTTTCTGGCTGGCAGGAGACCGGGTTCAAATCGGTTCGGTCCAAATATTTTTGTCTTCAAATTTATTTAGTAATAAATTAGCTATTTAGCATTATACCGATTAAGATCTGTTAAATAATGTTATTTATAGTTAACTTCATTGACAATGATTTGTTTCTTTATTTTGTTTGAAGCAACAATTCAACTTATACGAGCATGCTTCTGTATAATTAATCACAGTAGTTAGTCTGTAAGTGGAAATTTAATCAGCTACCATGTAATAACTGTCTTATGGTGGAGGTATGCTCTGAAAAAGTTTGAGTACGTAAATTAAAACATAGCCGACACGCAGCCACAAAGCACTTCTGTCACTCCTAGTAACGGGGGATGATAGGTTCTAATATAAGGGGAGGATAATGATAATGGAAATAGGGGTAATATTGCATATAAAGTTTCTGACAAATGTGATAAAGATCAGAGAATTTCCTTTTAGCTATTTATTTTTTTATATGTATGTAAATATTATTTTGGCTTTTGACCCAGTGTGCGTTAGGAGGCTCAGGATAGCGTTCCGTGTTTGCTCAAAGTTTCACCCTCTGTGATGATAACAAAAGCATTTCTATTTAAAAATTCACTAATAAAATTCAAAAATAAAATTAAATTCAGAAATTTACTAATAAAACCTTAATAGATCCACTGCACATACAAAACACTATCCGCATATAGAAAGGGGACAGACTTGGAACTGAAGACATCTAATATTAATCTAACTGCCCTGAGGTGAGGAGCCAATCCACCAACAGCACAAATACACTGCTGCAGTATAACCATCTATTAGCAGCATTCACTGACCAACCGAGGCTTTTAGTTAAGTTATCATGTCATGGAGGAGGCATTGTCTGTCCTCATCAGGCAAGGAGTGAATTTATCGAATGGTAGATTGTTCAGCAATATTGCTATACTGAGTTTTACACTGACCCATAAAATAATACACGTTTTCAATAATTGTGCAAACAGTTCAAAATAAAAGTGGTTAAATGTCTTTTAGATTAAAAAAAACTTTAAATAAAAATAATAAGAATTGTATAAGATGGAAGAAAGGTGTTATCGATGTAAAGATCTATTTTGCATTTTTTGATATTTCATTATTAAACCTAAATCTGTTGTGTGGAGAGACTGTATCCTAAAGAAAATGTTTCCCTCTAGATATATTTACCTTTTTTGGAGTGTTCATAAAATAAATGTATTTTTATGTTCATAAATGCAAATAGTTTGTCTGGGATAAATATTGTTAAAGTTACTGCACCGATGTAAATATTCACGTTGAAACCGGTATTCAGAAAAAGCACATTTCACGTTTTAACGACGATCCACAGCAACAAGGTTCCAGTCTGGGTTTAATGCGTTTTGTAAATATTAAACCTAATCTGGAACTCGCCGACCTCCGTCAAAGAGACAAATTCAGGAGAACATAACGAATCCAATCTGTCACTGGAACAGTTTTCATAACTACCTGGCAGAAGAATAAGCATATCCAAGACATGTTGCCC
>CM032063.1:23419272-23469750 GCA_018831715.1 Matsumurasca onukii | reverse complement strand
AATTAGCTAATCATTCCACTTAATGCGTATTTTAATTGACAATAACATTTCCCCGAACTGCCAAGTGGAGCGCGTAACATATTTATCAGCGTATTTCTCATTAGAACGACACCGACACTACGTATTTGGCAACAGCACTCATTAGCTCTGGAGAACAAAAGCTAGGAACTCGCTACAGTACGTGCTGCGCGGCCTAGAGTCACTCATTGTCCACAGTTGGCATCACTGGACACATGTCAGACATCAGCTGTTGTTGTATAGCGCGCTATGGCGGGAAACTGGCCCGGCCCCGTACATAACCTACTTGTGTACGGTTTACGGCCTTCCAGCGATGTTACGATCTGGTTTTTGTTCGTTTCAGTCAGCGAGAGAGAGAGAGGGTTTCCTTTACGGCAGGGATTGTGAAGGGAATACAAAGCCTTAGTCAACTCGCTGGACATGGTAATTGCTGGGCAAGGATTGCCACTATATAGACTAGGTTCTGACTCGCCATTTGTGTTCTGTCACGAGAGTGAACTAGTAACAAATGTCAGCTGAAGAAATAAAATAATCAGCGCTTCCGGCCCGAAGGACCTATAGCGGTTTATATTCCCTGATAATTAACTTTTCTTGAGACTTAAACACAAAACTTAGTGAACGGATCTTCAAGTCCCAAATATTGTATGGCCAATAATTACAGGTTGATACCAAAAATAATGTTATGGTAGGTAGATAGCGCATAGATACCAAAAGACTGAGGCAGAAATCAACATAATTAGGCAGCCCACGCACAGATAGCGCTCCCGTCGCTCTCCTCCTTCGGCTCCACATGCTCGATTTGTCCAATGTCGATGACTGAAAATGTGACCAAATCGTGCGATTTTCGAGAACAAACGAACTGGCCGTACTTGAGACTCTCAAAAGAAACTCCTCGCAGCACATTCTGTGCTTTGACTGCCTTAACTATGTTGAGTTTCCTGCCTCACGGCATATTTACGTGATCTACCAACCATAATATAATCTCTGTTGATACCTACGGAATTTAGAAAATTTATTTAAAAACTTGACTATATTTTCTATTTGAAGATGTGTTGCCATAAAAAATAAAATAGTTACTTACGAGTAACTACGGAATAACTTGAGTTGAGATACATTCTTTAAAGACGTTTTGAAGAAGTTGAAAGGTGATTGATTGGTATCTATAAATAAAGTTAAACTGTAAAGAGAAGGAAGTCTCATAGGAAGTTGAAACATCCAAATAGAAAATGCCTCCAAATTGTGGCAACTAATCAGAATCTGGGGCACTTTAAAAAGAGCGTTGTGAGCAGCCCAGACATTTCTTCCTTTGACTGCCAAAGATTGCAGTGTTTTACGGCCGAAGACAGAACAATCTCTCCCATACGCGCTAGTTGATAAACAATTAGCCATAGTCAGAACTGATGTAGTGGTGAGGGGAGATAATTACTTAGCTGTCAGCTGCTGCAGTAATCGATACTCGCAATGATTTATCGCAGGTGAGGTATCGAGTGTCAGGAAAGCAATTAACTGTGGACCTCTACAATCGTTTCTCGTTCTGCAAGTAATCGTCTGAGGAACATCCGTCTGGAGGTGTTCAACTAGAAGTCAGGGTCTGGCAACTTCGCTGACAAAGTTAAGGAGGAGAGTTTTTACATAGATTTGTGATTATGCTCCTGTTTTAAAGCAATCATCATGGTTTCAAAAATTGAAAGCTATTTGCATGAGGTCACAACTTCCCTCTACCTTGGACTTTTCTCTTCTAGATATCATCAAAGATAATGACTGTTATGGTAGGTAGAGAGCGCATAGATGCCACATGGCTGAGGCAGGAAAATCAACATAGTTCGGCAGCCCAAGCACAGATAGCGCTGCGGGGGAATTCCTTTAAGAGTCTCGAGTGGAGCACTGACGCACGTTCAAGTTCGTTCTCAAACATCGCACGATTGGGCATATGACATTGGACAAACCCGAGCATGTGGAGCCGCGGGGGGAGACAGATGGTGAGAGGCGGCAGCGCTATCTGTACTTGGGCTGCCGAACTACTGTATGATGATTTTGGTGCCTCAACCATGTGGAATCTATGCGCAATCTACTTACCATAACATTATCTTTGACATATTCATTTGGTTGTTGTTTCGCAATCCCATCACTTGAGAGACATAGGCTACTTTTGCGTTACTAAGGTGGAATAATAAATACTGTAATGAACATCATAGAACGGCAATGGTATAGGAGTACCTAGTTGACTACCAGACATACGCGTTCTCTTATTTAACGCTTTTGTTTACTAGTTTAGGCTGGTTTATTTTGTTTTGAGTAGTTTCAGATTCTTTCTTGTTTGAAAAAGGAGTATTATTGAAAGGGCTCGTCCCAATAGCTTTGGCCGCTTGTTGGGGATTTGTCGGTTGAGCATTTGGCGTTTTGGAGAAACCAAGAATAATGTAGTAGTTATGTGTCGAAAGAATCTAATGCACTTTTCCGGCCTGGAGCAGCTTGAATTAAATCCTTACTTGAAATATATAAAGTGAGATGAACCAGAGTGTATCACAGTCGGAAACCAGAGGGAGAAAGAGCCCAGAGAGAATAAGCTTCATGGAGGTTAGGTTTTGAGGCTGATATAGGTCTAAAGCGGCTCAGATAGTCTCAGTGATCATCTGATGATACCCGCACCAACTCCCACCATCGTTTAGACATATCAGACCATCACCTGCGTGGTTCGGAAGTCACGTTAAGCCGTTGGTCCTTGTATTTCCATTGGTCATTGGGCTATTAATTAATGACCCATGTGGAAGAGTCGGCCTTAGTTTGTAACAAAACTACACCTCATAACTCATTACTTCCACTCATCACACTCTTCCTTCACCACATATTTGCCTTAAAATACCCTCATGAAAGTGGTCGGCATCTCAAATAGTGATTTAGTGAATATTTCTATAAATAGTGAAGATTCTCTCATTGAGTAGAGTATCATATACTGTTGGACATATATTGTTTTGACTCAGCTCCCCCAGCGCTCAAGTGATGACGAGGGTGTACCATCACTCTGAAGCATCTGACGGATTAAAAGCAATCTGATTCCCACAGAAGTGTCCTGCTTCCTGTCTCATGCAGTTGCAATTGACAGTCAGGAACAATTCAATAAACACAAGCAACAATCTACCCGCCCCTCATGTAACAGCTGCTGGTGTCAACTATTTAAACTTTGATTTACATCTTTTAAACTCTCTGGCGAGCAACTAAGAGAACTTTACCTTCACAAAACATCAAGCAAACAACAACAACAAATCTACACAAATTTCACTACATGTGATAAAATGCTTCTGCGATCAAAACTGATTTTAGACGAGCTTTGAGCGCCTTTGTCTCTGGGGCACTTTTGATCGAATTTGGAAGTCTGTTGACGAACTGAACTCCTGCCTGTGAGGGCAAACGTTCATGAACCACCGTTCTGTGTCTCCCAGTTCGATAGTACTCCCTGTCTCTGATGTCGTAAGAGTGTACACCTGTATATCTCTCAAGGTCGCATTTACATTTGAAAAAAGATACGTATCTAAAATGTAGAGGTAGGGTGATGGATTCGGTGATTGAGCTTGCTTTTTATTTATGACGAAGAAATAAATGGAGACAGTTCTATTGTCTTTAGACCAGCAACAATAAGAACCTAATAACAGGGTTTTTCGTGCGAGGAGCTTGCAGAAGGAAAGACACCGTTTAATACCTAAATACAGGGTGAGTTTTAAATGTCCCTCCCCACCTTAATCTTTGAAAATGGAAATATTTTTAGAAATTCTTTGGAGAATGTTTTTATATCATGCTGAAGTTTCACCCACCCCAACCCAAAAAATGGAGGGAGGGCCTTCCCAAATTTTTAATTCCCCCCTTTGTAGCACCTCAAAAGAAAGAAAATTTCAACATAATTTCAACGACGCAAAGAAAAATGTTTTATAACGACTCGTTATTTTTTATATATCCATTTAAAGATTACAATAAATCAAGTTAAAATGCCACATTTCACCATTTTTTGAATTTTGAATGCCAAATGTGTCTTTAAAATACTATATGAAATTATGTTATAGGGTTGTGATGTTTCCCTCAGAGGATAAAAAATTTCTTTGAGTTGTTCAATTTGTGTTGAAATTCTCTTCTCTTTGTTTTGAGGTGCCACAAGGGGTGGGGGCTTGAATTTCAAAAACAACCTCTCCCCCCAAAATACGTCAAAACAACTTCAGGTACAAACACCTTCCCCTAAGGGTTTCTAAAAATAGTTCCTCTTTCAAAAGTATATTTAGCGGATCCGTGGCGTATTGATCGCGCGCGACTCCAGAGCTCATCATACGGTGACGCTAGGCAAAGGTCGAGGTTGAGTGGTAGAGAGGACTTTGTAGTCCTAACTTCGCCTCGTTAAACAAGACAAACCTTTACCTTTTTTATTCGCTTTTCTTTACTACGCCACATGTCAGCCGTGAGAACATCAGAGAGTGAGTGAGAGATACTAGTGGAAGTGGAGTATGTGGAGTGCGTAGGTGTGAGATAGCTGTTATCTCGGTTGATTGCGGCCTAATTGCTGATATCGGTGACGTCAAGTGTCCTGAGAACCCTTCCAGTCTCACACACACACACACACACCAAGTCACGTGATGTCACACACATCTGCAGGCTATACTGACACATGTGACGCGAGGTCTCACAGTAAATAACACTTGTTCTTCACTTCAGTACAGTGCTGGCAGTGGCAGTGGAGACGCCAACACCGCTCCTATTCATTCTTGATTGGCGTTTATGAATTTGCTAGATATTGATGGAAGGGTTCTGGAAGCAAATGAGGAAGATTTGCACAAATACCTGCCTTGTGATACTTGGCTTTGAGACGAGAGGGTATTTAAGGTGAATATATAATGATCGAGAGTGTGATGAGTGTTCTGGTGGATGTTCTGTTGGACTCGTGGCGTAGTCCTGTAATCCAGCTTCATGGAGGTCAGGTTTTGAGGATGATATAGGTCTAAAGCGGCTCAGATAGTCTCAGTGATCATCTGATGATACCCGCATTAACTCCCACCATCGTTTAGACATATCAGAATCACCTGCGTGTGGAAGTCAGTTAAGCCGTTGGTCCTTGTATTTCCATTGGTCATTGGGCTATTAATTAATGACCCATTCTAAGGAAAAGTCGACCTTAATTTGTAACAAGACTGCACCTCATAACTCATTACTATCACTCATCACACTCACCCTTCATCACATATTTGCCTTAAAATACCCTCATGAGAGTGGTCGGCATCTCAAAATAGTGATTAGTGATAGTGATAATTAGTGATGACGATATGTAGTCTTGTTACAAACTAGGATCGACTGTTCCTCAGATTGGTTCATTAATTAATATCCCAACGACCAATGAAATGGACCTACGGTTTAACGCGACTTCCGAACCACAAAGGTCCAGTGTTCAGAAGTGTTTTCATGTTTCCAAGCGTTCAGTGTTTCTCGGCTTATAGTCTAAAACGACGCTCAAAAACTGGTAACTCTCTAATACGTGAATATCACGGAATTTAATGCAAATGGAATATCCTAAACAGATAGCTCAAAACAACGGATACTCCCTTAACACCATCAGCAAGATACTCTGGAAACATAAAAATAAAAGCGATACACCAACAATTACAAACTCAAGCCCCCCCCAAATATATTATGACATATCATAATATAGTCAACAAGAGTATCCAAAATCTCATTTCAAATCAGGATAACAAAATAGCATACCGATCCAAAAATAACCTTAACCATACGTTGAACCGATAGAAAACTAAGCACTTTCTAGATGACGAACTTGAAGAGACAGGAGTTTACAAATTGAAGTGTCCCTTAAGTTCAAAATACTACATAGGACAAACTGGAAGTAAAAAACTAGATGTGATTAAACAATTTCATATATATATATAAACTGTAAATTCCACCCAGATAAAGTATTAAACCAACAACTAGACTTCCAAGCCAATCACATATACGACACCGTACTGAAACTAAACAGAGATCCATGAGTGGGCAAAACAAAGTCAGAAGAAGAAAAACACAAAACATCACTGATGACTCACTTTCCACTGCCACTTGGTAAATCAGTTGCCAGCTTACTATCTAAAGGTGTAGATAAGTTAGGGTTTTAAAGTGGTTGTATTATATTACATAGGGTTTTAAAGTTTTTAATTAGGCTTTTAAAGTGGTTTTTAGTTTTTTAAAGTAGGCTATTTTAATAAGAATTTTACAGTGGTTTTAAAACATTTTATTCATGATTTTGAAAGTTTGTGTGATGTGTCAACATGATGAAACAAGCTTAACAGAGATTAGTAACGAAATCCACTGGATGAACAATGTTTTCCATGATGACTAAACTTGGCTTCCAGACAGAGAACTGAGGATGGATTTGCGAATCCAAAATCTCGATATTCTATAAAAATAATTATTTGATTGCTAAGGTAAGTTAGTATAATAATTTATAAAATAATTAGCTTGAAATCTTTCGATCGCGCTGTGAAGTACCATCTACAGCTACTTGCTGTCTGCAACCGTCCATTGACTGTGACATTATCGAAAGGACCTTCTTCAGAGCTGGCTGTTAGCTTCTGGAAAGTTTGATGTTGTGTTCTTTGTTGACGTTATCATCAACAAGTTTTGGATTAGCTGCTTTTTCTAAACTTTTCGTTTCTCAGGATGGGTCATCCCTTGCTGGCTGCGCTGGTGACCTCAAATTGCTAACACTCAATGGCTATTTACAGAAACTGTGGTTTCCTTTCTTCGAGATGTTTGTTATATTATCAAAGTTATTATGGACACTGAAGGCATGGAACTATTTGAGTACCCACGTATAGCTTTTTAACTGTACGATTGACAGCAACAAACCCATGAAAGTACTTCATAGCCATATTATTTTATTACGGGCTTATTGTTTGATATATTGATTGATTTCTTTATAGATTAACACTGTTTTTTGTTTCCAGGTAAGCTTCATGTTGTTCAATGCGGAGGATTCGGTAAGTGGACTCGTTTATATGTATAAACTGGTTTATTTGCCAATTGTCTTTTATGTTTCTATATAATAGAGTTTGACATGCTGGCTATAAGATCACGTGACATGAAACCGGTCACCATACGCGTGCGACCAGAATCATTTCACGAATAAGGTATCAAATACGAACCAGGCCGACACGCAGCTAAGCGCTTAAGCGCCACCAGGATGAGAGAATCGAATTTTCTTTGCAATTTGTTACTTTAACTCACTCTGCTCACAGAACCGCTTCGGCCTTCTCTCTCAGCTTATCAGGGTGGTAGGTTATTAAGGATGTTACGACTTACGATTGTTGGCCTCAGACTTACGGGGGTTTTACTGATAGATACACTATATCTCATTGAAGGAAAACTCAATTCAAATTTCAATTAAATCGGACTACTCATTCCACTGCTATAGCGGAAACCATTGAACTGTCATAACTTTTAGTATATTGATGTATTACAATTAAATACATATTTATTTCACATTTCTTCAAAATTTGATGAAATTTGCCGTTTTTAGATAATTAAAACCATTTTTTTTTAATTTTCTCCTTAAAAGGTGGGTTCCGCTAGTCCGATTTTTCTGGCTAAGGAACTCGACTTAGATATTTACAAAAGATACATTTGTACCAAATTTTGTGAAAATCGGACAAAAATGCAACCTGTAGAGATGATACACATAATTATATACGACGCGTTTTCTGGGTCAGGATCGGTGCTCATTTTATGGTCCGGGCCTGGGTCTTACCATGCTGACGGCATGAATATATCATTTTTCCATAGCCAATTCGCTAATAACACACACTGGCAAAGTGTCAGTGTAGGAACTGTGTGTACTGTGATGTACTGTGTGTACTGTGTGCCCTGTGGGTTGTGGTACACCGGGTCCCATGTGGTGGGATCTGGCTGTGGTCGGGGGACTTTTTGTCTGCCGTGAGATCCCCTCTTGTCCTCTGCTCTCATTCTCATTCAAACTCCATCTCGTAACAACATTTCATATCAACAGAGTAAAAACACTAATTGAATGTTGAGAACCAGGATCTCGAGTGAGGATTGAGAACCATCAGATGATTTGATTGCGGCAAAGCTGTTTGCAGGTTCGGGAGAATAATTTTCCGAGTAGTTTTGAGGAATTGTCTGGTTATTTTACAAGTTGTATATTAACCAGTTAAATGAGATAAGCCAAGGTGGCTGCGATTGTTGTAGTAGGTAGATTGGGCATAGGTGCCACAACACTGAAGCAGGAAAATTAACACTGTTGCGGCAGCCCAAGCACAGATAGCGCTGCCGTCTCTCTCTGTCCGCGGCTCCACACGCTCGAGTTTGACCGATGTCAATGACTTTCAAATCGTGTGATTTTCGAAAACGAACTGACTTTCGTTCAGTGGCTCTACATTCTGAGGAGACTTAAATAACTCCCTCGCAGCGCTATCGTGCTTGGGCTGCTCATGTTGATTTCCTGCTCTTGTGACATGTGACATCTATGCTCAACCTGACCGATGTCAATGACTTTAATTTGACCAAATCGTGTGATTTTCGAAAACGAACTGACTTTCGCGTGGTTCAGTGGCTCTATGATTGAGACTTAAATAACTCCCTCGCAGCGCTATCTGTGCTTGGGCTGCCTATGTTGATTTCCCTGTGACATCTATGCTCAATCTACCTACCATGACATATAATCTTTGCTTAAACTTTACATTAAACAACTAATTCCGGTTTAGGACTTTTTCTATCAATATTCAAACTAAACCACGTTTTCATTCATATGATTTTCGACTGGATATTTCAAAGACTAAATGCAAAAATGTGAACCCATGAAAGGGTAGAGGAGTAGACGTGCAATACGTTGAAAACTGTGGCCGTTCTCATAGTTGTTGAAAATGGGTGAGAATTCTATTCTATTCTAAGTTGACTTCCTCTTCAGTCCCAGGAAACCCTCGCTACTACTGGGGCCGTATTCGTACACAGTAAAACCTTGACTGCAAGGGAGTCAGCGTGACGGAACACCCTGTACAATGTATAATAACCCGTGTCTGTCATCAACCCTTGTGTGTTGTTCTTACAGACCAGAAGTGTTTCACCCGACACGCCTCAGGTGTTCAACAGAAGGGTTCAACAACCCCCTCCCCTCCCCCACCACACATCATCCAGCCACAGGTCTTGGCGAACGACCTCTCTTTCTAGTCAAGGAGATACTCGTTAGAGGCAAAAGAAACTCGCTTTTGTGAAATGTCCTTTCACCCCCCTTAATTGGGACATCCCGATGCCGATTGCGATGGCTAACGACGAACTTGACCGATATATTTACAAAAGAAATCTTTGTTTCAATTTTTTGAAAACCGAACAAACAATGCGACCTGTAGAGAGACCTCCAACTGCGAACAAAATCTAAGAACAATTCAAATAAGTGCTTACTTTATTTTTGGTTTAGTTTTTAACCATTAAGGAAACCTACTGTGTTTCTGTTTTGACCATTCATACAAAGTTAGTCAGATACATATGTATATACAGTTGGGAAAAAAAATGCTCGAAACGTGTTCTGGGTGTCAGGATCGGTGCTAATTTCAGAGTCTCGGGTCTAGGTCTCGCCGTGCTGACGGAATATCAAAAGAAATTAGCTAAAAATCCACTACGCATATACTGTAGTAACTCATCAACAATGTCGAGAACAATAAACAATAGAATCAGCTGTGTCGAATTCACGAACAATGCTTGACTGCAAACAAAGCACAGAGTATTTAATTACCAACCATACTCAGCCCTACCTACTTCCTTCTCTAGGCTGGCAGGCATTGACACTGATGTAAATATCCTTGGTAAACTGCCTTTCTTGTATAATTATTTCTAGATTCGTCTCTCTGCGTTTTCGAGAATTTTCATTCTTCAAAAACAAGTAGTCAGAACAATAATTGCAACGGAGATGATCGTGCACATATTCATTCAAGAGTTTGAAACTATTGACTCTACATTGTCTGCTAAAGTGGGAAAAGTGTTTTTTTTTCAAAGAAGATGTGAAATAGTAAGAGGTATTTGTGTACTCTCTTATGGAGTTAGAGACAGGGAGAACTACCGCACTGGGAGACACAGAACGGTAGATCAGTTCATGAACGTTTGCCATCACGTACGAGTTCAATTCATCAAAACTTCCAAGTTCGACTAAAACTTGTACTTATGATTTTGCAATACACTGTTTAAATATTTTGTGATATTTGTTCACTTTTCAGGGATACTTGGTATATTAATACAAGAATTGAAAAACTGAGAAGCACCCTTTAAACATTTATTTAAACCACTAACGGTTTCGGGAATTCTCCCATCTTCCTGGTGGTACAAAGCATCTTAAAACCTATCTTAAGGTAATTTAAGATGCTGTTGCCACCAGAAAATGGATAATTCGAAACCGTTAGTGGTTTAAATAAATGTTTAAAGGGTGCTTCTCAGTTTTTGCAATTCTTGTATTAATACTGTTTAAATAATATGAAAGTGCGACATTACATTTTTAAATCATAAAATTAACCATAAAATTAAAACGGTATAAATTTTGGGGCGTATCTAATGTATATCTATTCAGTGGAATCGTAGCTAGGTGCTAGAGTGGACAACTTCGTCTGCTGGCGCGTGATAGATCCCCGCAGGTAAATGTCGAAGTTGAGCGGTAGAGTGACCTTGGTATTCGAACTTCGTCCGATTACATAAGTCTG
The DNA here is from genome assembly GCA_018831715.1 of Matsumurasca onukii. Taxonomy (NCBI): domain Eukaryota; kingdom Metazoa; phylum Arthropoda; class Insecta; order Hemiptera; family Cicadellidae; genus Matsumurasca; species Matsumurasca onukii. The sequence continues at coordinate 23,459,011 of CM032063.1, read as the reverse complement.
AGAAAACTTTACCATTACCGCATCACAGATAATAAAACTCCCTACAGACGTTATGAAGAAAATACCAGTTGAATCACCGAGCGAGGTTGTCATATAGTGCGCCTCTCTGCACTCTGCACGATGTGGCAACCGCGTTGATGGGTTTGACCACTTAACGTTTTTCCCTATCCCAGTGGACCTCTGTAGACATCTGTTGTCTGTGACTGCGCCTTACTCCCGGACCTGCCGTCTCACACATGCGGTAGACCTCATTATGGGACCCCCAGGACACATGGTCCACGCGAAATGAGCCGCATTTTGGAAGCAGTCACACTTCATCTACCCCCCCCCCTGTTCCCCCACCAATAATCAGCTGCTCAGTATGAGTACATCTATACTAATATATAAAAATGAGATGGCGTGTGTCTGTTCCTCAAACGCGCAAATACCACTCGACCAATTTTGATGAAATTTTACAGGAATGTGGCTTATATATCTAGTTATGACATAGGCTATTAACATTTTTGATACCTTTATTATTTTCAAGATGGCGGTCATTAATAGGACCTCACATGTGAAAATTTATAGCCCCAAAACTGTCACGTAAAATTTTAGAAAAACTGTAAAAGATATTTAATTTTTGACAGCCCCTGCGAGCTTTAAAACTTAATTTTCTACACAAATGGTCCTGAGGACTTTTGCCACTGCACGCTCAAACTCGGCACGTCCACGGGTTGTACCTCTCCTCGGCGCGTCAGTACGTCTGACCGACAGTGTTTGTTGACCATATTACTTACGATTCATGCTTTACAGCGTGTAAACCAAATAAGAGTGTTGTACTATAGCCATGTAGTTTTTCATTTTGAAGTAAAGAAGAGTAATTTATTTTGGATTTAAAACTTATGTGGTTTGTCATGATAAATTGAAATAAATGTTGTACTATAAAGTAGCCAACACTTATAAGGAGAAGATGGTGAACTAACAGGCAAACTAAATGTTTTTTCTAAGGAAGGATAAATAGGAAACTGTTTTGTTTGCTTTAAATTTGCAGTTTTATTAAAATATACACACAGCTATGTTAAGAAAGCCCCGAGGCGAAGCGCGGGTACTCTCAGCTAGTAAGTAATAAATACACACATCTTTAGTGCCGAAAACAATTAACATGTTTAGCAAGCGTCATGTGACTATGTTTATATGACTACATGAACATTTTACATTAGCCTATACATTCATTAAAATCTACATTTACATAATAACACTTCTAAAGTTGTTTGCTGAATTTTAGCCTAAGCTTGGAAACATAAAGGGGTGAAATCAGTTTGATTTGTGTCAGAGTCTGCCGGACAGAGCGAGCGCAAGCCACTTATAGCATAAAATGAAATCTACAAATAATGTTTTTAACTAATTAGTCTAATGAAATACGAAAGTTTGTTCTCTGGAAGTATATATATGGCTATTTAGGCTGCTAGATAAACTCAATCATTTTTTATACTGGTTAATTTTTGTGAAGGAAGGCCCAACTCGGACTCTGGTCTACGAGTCCCCTATTATTTTTCATTAGGTAGTTTTATTTGTCACATATATAATGAATTTTCTTTTAATTTAATACTCCCCTACGCACGTTTTTTTCCAGTTTAATTCTGATGTATGCCTCGTATGAGTATGTATAAATGTAAAACATATGTTCCTATTAAAAATAAACGTATTTATTCATATTATTAATAAACTTATCCTTTCCTAAAAACTGAATTCGTTATTTCAAAATTTTAAAGTTAATTTCTTTTTAAGAACATAAGTTCAAACTCCATAATAGAAATGTTATTTTTCAAGGAAATTTAATGCCTTAGAAAACCATAGCTTAACAAGTAATGTAAATATAAACCTCCTAAACAAAACCGTCTATGTTAGTTGTAGAAGTTATGGTTAAAATCATCCCTGATGATATAACACTGCAGTGCTGCGCAGGTACGTATCAGCTGCTGAATCTGTCACTCATAATAATGTCAATGTTGATTGTTTACACGCAAACGTCACTGTTACAAGTCGGTTATAAACAAAAACACTACTTACTAAGGAGAGATGTAGGTGACGCTATGGTGTCTGTTGGGAAGATACTGGTGTTGTGGCTGTGGAGGAGTTTCATACTGAGGAGAAGGAATTGGTTGATCACAAGCTTGGAAATCATCGTGCCCATCTGGTGCATGTACTTCGTCCAATACTTGAACTCGCTCGTGGGCATGTTCGCCATCATCCCGGAGTTCAAAACCCACCCGTTCCTAGATGAGTATCCGCTAGACACTAAATCCTTTGCCGCGTTCCTCTCGTACACGCCGTCCAACGATCTCACTGACCGGTTGATGACGGAGGTGAGGGACTGTCTCTTGTCGCCGTTCCTCCGACAATTTACCGACATTCTCACAAACCACTCGTCGACCGACGGTATTGAAAATTGGATGAACAGTAGGACACTCAACGGGTGGATGTCGTTCGCGATCATTTTCCACGAAGCTGATTTGAGCACCAACAGTTTCGTGTACACAATCAGAACAAATTTACCACTGTCGACCGAATACACGAAGGATCATTACTACGCTTCCTTGGACAAGTACAGGAACTCGTATTTTCTGCAGGTTCAGTCTTGCGTTGACACGAAGATCTTACAAACACTGAACATAACACTTCCGCCGATCATGGTAGGGAATCTGCCCGATATATCCTCTGATGTGAAACTGATCATGACAATCCTGGACTTCATGTTGATCCTCAGCACTGTGTTACTGGTGGCGTCTGTGTTGACCGATGTCATCCAGGAGAAAGCCAGTGGCATCAAGGAAATGATGAAGATGATGGGAATTCCGTCTTGGATGATTTGGATACAGTTCTTTATTCATAACATTATACTGTACTTACCGATCACTTTGTGTGTGGCTGTTCTACTCACTGTTATTGAGCCTGTGGTTGTTAAAGCGAGTTTGCTTCTTGTTTGGTTACTATTGGTTATGTTTGTAGTTAACGTTATAGTTCTCATTTTCTTTGCCAGTTGTTTTTTCAACAATTACAAACTTGCAAATGCTTTGCTTATTGTCTCTTGGGCACTGGTAAATTTGACGTTTTCCATTCGATTAAACCCGTTTGATGTACAAAAGATATATGTTCAGTGGTTAATTTGCCTGTTGATGCCTTTTCTAAACTATATCGTGGGCGTTGAAAACCATCGCCTCTTTTGAAAAGTTCAGTGGAGAGTTTAGATGGTCCTCGGTTTTGACCGTTGGCTATTCAGGGTCCAAGATATCGGTAGGTTTATCGATTGTACTATTTGTATGCGACACGGTGCTTATGCTTGTATTCACCTTGTACTTGGACGCTGTTAGACCGGGCCCTTACGGGATAGCTAAACATCCTACTTTTATCTTTAATTGGGTACGGAGCTGTTTGCAAAAACCTCCTGAAGTTGATTACGACTTCTCGCCTAGAAAATCCTTACCGGGAAATTTTGAATCTGCACCAAAGAGCGCCGAAGTCGGGATTGAGGTTAGAGGTCTCCGCAAAGTGTTCAGTAGACCTCACAGAGCAGTAGCCCTGAACAACGTTGATCTGGACATTTACAAAGGGGAGATCATGGTACTGCTCGGTCACAACGGAGCAGGCAAGACCACTCTGATGTCAATGATCACGGGCTTGATGTCTGCCACCAGTGGAACCATCAAAGTGAACGGAAGATTGATGCAGAAAAACCTCAAGACATTCAGACAAAACCTCGGCCTTTGCACCCAACACGACCTTTACTTCCCAAAACTCACGGTCATCAACCATCTTGTCTTCTTTGGAGTACTCAAAGGAATGTCATTCGATGAAGCCAGAAAAGAAGGAATGAAATTACTTCAAACCCTGAATATTCAGGAGAAGGCCAATTCTCTGGGAAAGACGCTCTCGGGAGGTATGAAAAGACGTCTCTGCCTCGCAAACTCTTTAGTAGGAAACCCGGAAATTCTTATTTTGGATGAACCGACATCAGGTTTAGATCCAGAAACAAGACGACTTATTTGGAACATTATTTTGGGGTTCCGAGGGTCTCGAACGATACTTATAACTACTCATTTCATGGAAGAAGCTGATGTCCTTGGAGACAGAATCGCCATCATGGACCGTGGTCTCGTGATATGCTGTGGGACCACGTTGTTTCTGAAGAAGGTCTACGGTGGTGGATACAGCGTACATATATTGAAGAGCCCAGACGCCGAGGAATCAAACATTTCTACGCTGATAAGAGGACTGGTCCCTAACTTTGAGAAGAGAGTTGTGTCTCAAACTCAAGTAGATTACAATATCAACAGTGTATATGTGGATAAGTTTCCAGAGTTATTCACTCACTTGGAAAAGTCTAAGAACAGCCTCGGGATCACTGGCATTTCCGTGAACAGTGCCACTTTAGAACAAGTCTTTCTTAAGGTTGCCGAGGAGTCTGAAATCAACCAATTTGGCCAGAAAGAAGAAAAGACCGTTCACTTAAAATATAGCTTTGACCGCTCTGAGGAATATGAAAGCGTAAAAGAATGTTCTTTGTTTTGTCAACGTGTTGAAGCGTTAGTTATAAAGCGCTTTATTTATATGAAAAGAAGATGGATCTCTCACGTGTTACGATTAGTGTTCAGCTGTGTGTTGGTGTTTTACATGACGTACAGATCATCATATCACGCCCCGAGTGAAGAACTCCAAGATCCTCTTGTCCTCTCACTTGGAGAACTGTATCCGGGTACTGTCAACCCGATCATGGTGAAAGAACCGTCTCCTTTCAAAGATGCAGTAGTTGAAACTCTCCAGCAAGAAGGAGGAGGATTTATCCTCATACCACCAGAAGGAAACATGGACGGTTTTGTTGAAAACCTTGCGGAAAAGGACTTTGTTGCGTTTTGGAATGAAGCTTTATTGGGTATAACAATCACACCTTCTGACATTGTCGTGCAATATCAGGATATGATGAATGTTCACATTCCTGGCATCGCCCTCAACTTGATTCCTAACATTGTCATGAAAACAGCGAACATTAACGGAAGTATCAAAGTGATAAACCACCCGTACGTGCTTGTAGAAGCGGTGTCAGAATGTCCCCCTGACTACTCAAGTCGAACCCTACTTCCGATCCAGGTGGCTTCGATCTGGATGATATTCTCCGCTTTAGCTTTGATCGGCTCTCTTCCCGGGTACGTGGATTTGGTAGCAGAGGAACTAGCAAGTGGATTCAAACACCAACAAATGGTCGCTGGGCTTACCTTCTGGCTGTACTGGAGTTTTAATTATGTGTTCGATTTCATTACTTATCTAGTACTTTTATCTTTGTGGTCATTGATAGTTTACATATTTAGTTTCAATCGCATATTGTTTGACAACCATGACTTGACTTTGTTTCTGGTCTTAGTTCTATTCCTAAACGGTCTCAGTAATCTGCCTTTCGTATACTTGCTGTCGTTTGTCATACGAGGAAGTAGGTTCCCGATCATCGTTGTGGCTTTGAATGTGATTGCATTAATAGCGTCATTGATTTTGTACCTTACACTGCAAATTTATTATTTAGAAACAATTTTAACTCTGTATTATGTTTTAAGTCTAAACCCTACGTTTGCTACCCTGATGTCGATCACTTACTTAGTCGAAGTGATGGCTGAGAACTACCTGTGCAGAGTATGTAAAAATGACTTCCGAGAGACCTGCCATGGACGCAACGCCCTTTTGGAATATCCTTCACTTCTCAATCGAAAAACAATTTTGATCTTTCTCATATATCTTTCATCACTTTGGATGCTGTATATGTTCCTCGTGTTTCTTCTCGACCAATCTGTACAGGAGAATGTTTCTACGGTTTTGTCACAGGCGAAGAGACAGCTCTCGGACTGACGAGGAAGACGGTGATGTGTCGGCAGAAACCGAGAGAGTAAAAGCTACCGGAGAAGCCGGTGTAGACACTCCTCTGTTAGTAGACAATCTGGTGAAGAAATTCCTATGCGGCCCGAAAGCTGTGGACAAAGTCAGTTTCCTCGTGGACAGAGGCGAGTGTTTCGGCCTGCTGGGGGTGAACGGCGCAGGGAAAACCACGACGTTCAAGATTCTGACCGGCGAGCTTCTCCCTGACAGCGGAGACGCACGAGTCTGCAACGTGAGTGTGTTCGACAGAACAGAGTACACGACCAAGATCGGCTACTGTCCTCAGTTCGCCGCATGTCTGAGGCTGCTCACCGGGAGAGAGACGCTGCAGATCATCGCACTCATCAGAGGAGTGCCCAGGAGCGAAGTGAAGAGAGAAGTGACGAACTGGCTGGAGTTGATGGGGATACGAGAACACGCGGACAAGACGACATCTACTTACAGCGGCGGAACTCGGCGCAAGTTAAGCACGGCGATGGCGTTCATGGGGGAGCCGGAGGTGGTGTTGCTGGACGAGCCGACCACAGGGGTGGACCCGGTGAGTCGCAGGAAGCTGTGGAGTGTGATACAAGCCCGCCAGAGAGCAGGGCAGGCGGTGGTGCTCACTTCACACAGCATGGAGGAGTGTGAAGCCCTCTGTACCCGCTTGACTATCATGAAGCGAGGTCGCATGAAGTGTGTAGGTACAGTGGAGTACCTGAAGAACAAGTTCCACCGAGGGTTCGTTGTGGAAGTGAAGCTGCTGGACCCGACTGCACAGCAGATGGCACAGTTCAAGCTGGACTTGATCCAGGTGTTGCCGAGTGCACAGCTCCAGGACGAGAACTACAACATGGTGCAGTACACTGTGCTGGACACACAGACCTCTCTAGCCTCCGTCTTCACAGAGATGCTGCGTCTCAGGAGGAGACATGACGTCATGCAAGAGTTCACTGTCAACAACACCACTCTCGAGCAGCTCTTCCTCTCCTTCGCAGACAGATAACCTCAGCACCTACTAGACTAGTACGCTCACATATTAATTATATTAATAAAGAAAATAAAAATAAACTATTTGTTTATACTGTAGACTGAAACTATGTACCAGTTTAGGTTTGATCTCTCGAAGGCTGCACCTGAAGACGCAAGTAGGCGCCATACTCAGAAACGTCACCGTGCCGGAAGTGTGGCTGATATGAGTGTTTATCCCACGCGGTTTTTATCTCCGTGAGAGCGTGGTTTCGCAGAGTACGCAGTGGCAGAGTACAGCTACCACATGCGTCACGTGGTCACGTGGTTTTTGTGCTTCTCAGCCTTGGTTGGCACTTGGGAGCTGGTCACCGACACCGCTCCCAACCTACTCGCCAGCTGATAACAGTAATGTGCTAAACAAACAAGTCATAATCATTCACCTAGTAAACAATACAAGTCGTTACAATTGTTAGTTTTCGAGAACAGGAAAGAATCTCCTGGAAACTTTATGGGGTAATCAATAAAAGTTCATATGGTTGTTTACCTGAATCAATAAAATGTAGGATTTAGCTTACCCGTGGTGGATTGGTATCGCGCGCGAATCCGGAGCTCATCGATCAGGTAGCGCGGGTTCGATAATATTCGTTGTCTGGCTTTGCGGTAACGGTAGGTAAAGGTCGAGGATGGGTGGTAGGGAGGACTTTGCAGTCCTAACTTCGCCTCGTTAACAAGACAAACTTGACCATAACCTTTCCCACCAACGGCGTTTTTGCGGAAGAGAACTTGAAACCCCATAACATAACTTAACCAATGAGAGAATACGGGTTAGGTTTTGCCTCTTTGCAAAGGGCAAGTGTAGCGTTTCATTCCATTCCAGTAAGCAGGAGTGTTCCTCTGTTCCTCTCAGCTACTCTTGTCTTCCATTGGTAATATTTCCCGTGGAAGTCGTCTGGCCAACATTCTAATAGTAGGCCTACTTGAAAAATTAGTTTTAAAACTTAATGCGAAAAGTTATATTATTTGTAGTTTATTGATAAATTACATAGACATTGTTTATTTAAGTTAATTGCACTTCCAAACCTTTCCTATCCACATATCGCAAAGATTTCTCGTAGATTTAGTATTTTCGGTGTCTTGTATTTTTCTTGATACATATGGTAGGTCTACACGCTTGTTGTGCCAGGGTTTGACGTGACTTACAAACCACCGGGGTAGGTCAGCAGGGCCGCACAGCTGCGCTATACGGGTCACGTGACCGGGGGCACGTGTCGAGCCAGGGGTGCAACATTGCAACCCCATGGGAACCGAAACGCACCCCTTGCAGTTGAATCCGTAATTGTTTATATGACAACGACGGATCTCCTCAATATGGCGGCCACGGGAGAGAAACTTGTGTGGATTATTCCTGCGTAATTCGTAACTTTTATTGTTGGCCGCTGAAATTATTTGTGGACGGAAGCCATTTTTGTTATTAATTTTCTAACCATGTGGGGCTCAAGACAAACAATAATGTTCTCAAAAAAGGCGCAAATTTTGTAAGTATACAAAATTAAAAATCATGTGTTCGGGGGCTTCGCCAGTACCCTTAAACAGAAGTTCAACTTGAGGCAAATTTGATTCAATTTGGTCAATTTTAGGGCAGGAGTTGTAAATTATCAATCGGCTAATAAAAATTGCACTCGGTAAAAATTGAGGCGCGGCAACAGCCAACAGTAAAAGAGTTAATATATTCACTTGGTCACCAGAATCATGAGCAAAGCTCCTGTAATGGACTGGATGATCCATATTTATACCAGACCCTGCATTAAACTCTATTAACAATCAATCTGTGGGCTCGAAGGTCGAGAACCGGTTTCCATGTGGTTGGAGACCAGAACCAGAACCGGGTCCAGTTGCGCACGAGCCACACTAGGAGAGCCGGCCGACACGCAGCTGCACCGCTCACGTGACTAGAGCGAACCCTTGCCGCCGCCTATAGGCTAGAATTAATTTATTTATTTGTTTATTGTTATTTATTTATATGCCGCCTTTGAATCGTTATGTATGCGTATAATTATGTGCGATCTTAATTTGTATAAACTCTAAATAACTAAATTTATTACTAAAGAAATTGAAAAAAAGGGTTTTGACTTCAAATTTCTTAGTAATTTGAACAATTATTACAAAACCATTGCAGAACTGAAGTGAGTCAAAGAACAGCGTTCAAAAATCTCAAAGTGTTGATCCCTGCCTCATTTGAGCAATTTGTTTCAAAACAATGCGAGCCCATAAGAGGTATTGACGTACACTCTATGATACTAGAGGCAGGAAAACTACCGAACTGGGAGACACAGGACGGTAGTTTATGAACGTTTGCCATCTCAGGCAGGAGTTCGCTTCGTCAACAACTTCAAATTCGTCAAAATGCAGTGACGCCTAAGGCGTTTAAAACTCGCCTGAAAGCTGAATTGATTTCAAAGACCTTCTACAGCACAGACGAGTTTATGGCATACAGCTGAGACCCCATAATCAACAGACCGGCACAAGAAGCAGTAGTGGGAAAATTCGAATGCATGAGGATTGGGGTGAATGTAATATTGTATGTCTGAATGAGATTTCGATGGAGAGTGAATGTTTTTAGGAAATTAACTTGACAATATTGACGATTGCAATAACATGTATTTGTTCCTACGCACAATGATTTATTTATTTATTTAGTAATAATTGAAGCGTTTATACAAATTAGATCTATAATAAGTCATTTGACGTAGTATTTAAATTATGTTTGTAATATTTCCAGCTTGTTGTTTTAAAGTCACTATTTGACAGTCACATGTTTCGTATAAACATTCAGATTTAAGTACTTAATTTGAAGGCATAAATAGTTGGACCGGAAGGTGTAGTGGTGAGCATAATCGCCCGGCAAGCGAGAGACCCGGGTTCAAATTCCGGTTCAGTCCTAACTTTTTTGTCTTGAATTCGGCGATAAACTGGTCAATAATAACCCAGTACGTGTTTATTCTGAAACTATCTTTTCCAATTTAGCCCAATGTCTTCTTTTGACTTCCTTGAAAATGTTAAATCTAACTCAAGTCACCGCAGCTAAAAGCTCAAAACTCTTAAGCTTCAAACCACCAACATTTTGTTTTGAATAAATATATTTAACTGAAATTGATTGAATTCAATTTTAAAAGTTAGACTCGCCCAGACTCCTTATGGCACACACTGATACTCCTTCCCTCTTTACACCCGGGGTCTGATGATGTGTCTGTCATAGCTCACCCGCCGGCGGGACAAAGCGGGGATGATAAACCCCCGAGGATGGTGCACCTGGAGCTTCAATTAGTCGACAAAACGATGCAAGGGCCACGATCAACATTCTTTAGCCTTCGCCACCATTTGTCACAAATTAGCCGGAGCCATTGAATATGTAGACTATCAAGAACACCAGTTCGTGTTCGTCACTTGCACAATGTGAGGCGCTAGTGTCTGCTCCCCCCTCCCATCCACCCCGCGCTTCTATCCATCATCTAGCTTCTTTATTGGTACTTAGTAGTTAGTACTACTTTGATAAAGGCCGATTTCTAGCCAGAATCTGCCAGTTAGTAGTTTTAATTTTTTGGTAGGAACAACTTTGTAGGCTGAGGGGTGCGGTACCGCCGCCTCGCCGGGAGTCAATGATGACTTCAAGAAAAAGTCGATGACTTGTGAAACATCAAATTACGATCCAGCCACGCAAAAACGAACTAACGCCACACATTTCAGTTGAAAGGGATGAATCATGGCAAAATTGCGGCGGTTTAAAGTTTAAGAATTTGACATTTTCAACGTCATTATTGGAACACAATGGATTAAGACCACATTTTCGCTTTGTACTCTACTAAATCAGACCTATAATACAGTGTAACACCAAACTCAACTCAGTAGGCTCTTTCAAAACCGTTTTGGAAATTTTCGAAAAGTACATTTTTCCGCGGTGTTTTTAACTTTGGTAAGTCGGGCAGCAAACATGACCTCACAAGTCGAAATGAAAAGAAATTAAAAGCGCCTTTATTCGTGGCGAAGTTTGGACAAAATACGAGGGTGCACCCGCTGAAGAAGCTCAAAGCTTTTTAATCCTTCAAAAAGCCGCCATTTTGTTTGTGGCAAATCTTTCAAACTGAAATGTGTAGCATTTAAATCACAGTGCTTTAGTTTGACATGCCACATATAAAATATATAAACATATAGAATAAAAAATATACAGAATACAAAGTTCTTGTCCACAGTTGTATGCGATCGTAGCGCTGTATTGAGAAGCGGTGGCGTGCTGAACTAGCTGAGGTTAGTTCCTCACTCTCTCGTAGGAACCGGAGTTCTTATCAGGCTTCGTATTCGGTGCAGCGCGGGTCTCGATTAATCAAACTTTTTGAAACTGGACACAAAAGCGGCGCATTGTGCCGCGAGCTGCCCATTTACTATTTTGGACCACTCGGTTTTTTATCCGTCCTTTCGAAAAGTCGATCTCTCCTCAAAGTGCTTTTGGTGACGAGCAGCTTTCAGCTGCAGATGATTCTGATAAAAAATAAAGTATAGATTTGTTAGGATAAAATCTGACAGAGAGGGGTCCTTGAGGAGCTTTTGTGCGTCTATGAATTATAAATGTACAGTAATGTTTCAGTTTTAAACTGTACTTCTCTAGAAGTTGTCATTGAACCACCTACATTCTATGAGGCTATTTCATTGCATACCATATTCACCTTAAAATACCCTATATGGAGTGGCTGGTGTCTCAAATCAAAGTACATATCATGAATTACTCGATAAGGATCAAATCAAATGCATCGTCCTGATTTTTTTGTTAGTTGTTGAACTTGGCTAAAGAGTTCGGATAGTTATTTTCCAATTTAGAAGACTTTGTTCTAGGTTCAATAAATTACTTGCGAGATACAGTTTTAAACTACATTTTCGTGACCAAAAACGAACGTGTAATTTGTAATAAATCTAATTTTGGTTTATTACTTGCAGACCTTTTAACTAAGGTTTACGGCGGCCCATTTTTCACCATTCAAAATAATTTTGACATTAATAAACATGATATGGAAACTAGAGTTCTCCGACACGCGCAGAGAGCGTTTTATTTCGAAATTATGAGTTTTAAGTGTACAAAATAAAAAAAACTACTAAACTTGACAGTTTCAAAGGTTATTTGTGCAGAAACTATAGAACAACTTATAAAATCGGGCGTGTTAGAAATCCCCTTTAGTTTCCAATTATACCATGTTTATTAATGTAATTAAATCATTTTGAAAGGTGAAAACCTTATGCAAGCGCTTGGTTAGCCAGTAGTGACGTACGCGGTGTCGTGTGTGTTCCTTGGGCGGACGCGAATTATGCCTTAATCTGAGGTGACCACTGAGGCGAAGCTTCATAGAACTAAATTCATTCTGTTTTGACACCTCACAACCCTACTTGGATCTCGAGACCTCTTTCAATTCTTCGTTATTTTCAATTTTCATTACGGACCTCTGTCCAGTTCATACGGTCTCGATCACTTAGCGCGGCCGTACAAGGAAAGATAGATAATCGACATGGGAACAATAGCAAAATGTGAAATCTACGGTCGATGACAGTTATAATGACAGGAGAGATAATATCTGAGGACGGCGAAGTGGCGAACCCTTAATTGGGTGCTGGGAGAGCCATCTGTGGGGGAAAAGTGCAACTCACGGCGACCTCAGCGCTCAAGCGGAGTAGTGAGGAACCACTTCGCGTTGTCACTTCACACAGCAATGACGCGCCCGCTGCCCGCGCGTGCTGAGTGACATAACTAGGTAAAAACAAAAGTTACAAAATGTAAATCAGTAAATGTGTTATGTTTCGTCGCGGAGGCAAACTGAACAATAAAGTCAGTCTCAGGTTGCTACTTAATACCTACCTACCTGGCAGGCTGTCCGTGTGCAAATCCAAATAAACTTACACGGATTTTACATTTCTAGAAGGGATAAAACTTGTCAGGAGGAAGTACAACCTTGTACTTGTATAAGTAAACCTGCTCATCAATCCAGTTAAACAACACGCTAAGTGATACACAGTACTTATCTAATAAAGCCGTGCTGTATTTAAATTCATCTGGATTTACAAAATGAAATAGAGTAGACCCGAACATAGATGGGATTGGGGTTCAATACGTTAACAAATCAAATCAAAATCTTTATTTGTCCAAAAACAATACAATTACATATGGAACATAAGTAATGTTTGTATAGACATCGTCATAGTAAAATATATACAAAAAAAAGTGACAGACAAATTATATACAGAAATACAATTATCAAGACTAAAAGTACAAAAAGGAAAAAGAAAATAGTTAGAAAGAAATATACACATTTCTAAGCTCTCGCAGCTGGTGAAAAAAAACAACGGTACTAGTAAAAATAACAATAAAATCACAATTTAAAGAAAAGATTTACATTCAAAAAAGTCCTCTATCTTATAAAAACATTTCTTGGTTAAAATATCCTTAATTGTTTCCTTAAAGGTTTTTGGATTTAAATTTTTAATTGTCTGAGGTAAAACGTTATACATTTTTATTGCTGTAAATTTAAAACTGTTCTGAGTTTTGGAAAACTACAATAATCTTTTAATATTTTTACTCCTTGTAGCTATGTACATTTGAGTTCAGTGTAAATGAATCAATATTATTTTGACATATAAAAGACATTGAACCCCTTAGAAGGCTTCAAACTTTGCGTCTTAATATCCAAAATTTTAAGGAAAGGATCCCCTAGACCTACCTCTTATCGGAGATATTCCCCCGCATAAGCGCGCCAAGCGGTAGATGACGGAACCACGGACAGTCTGTGACGTAAGCAGTAAGCACCGTGAGACTGGTCTGACAATCAATTAACAGTCGTGACCGCCGTGGCCGGTTTTTGCGAAACCGAGTCGTGAGTAAAACGTACGGCATCAGTCGTCGTGACGTACTCTCTCTCTCTATTCCTTGACCGATAGAGAAATACAGAATACTACAGTAGTGGCCTTAGCAGAGAGATGTATCAGTTGTAGCAAAGATTATGTTAGGGTAAGTTTGGGCATGGATGAGGCAGGAAAATCGACAAAGTTGTAGCAATCCAAGCACGGATAGCGCTGCGAGGGAATTCTTTAAAGAGTCTCAAGTAGAGCCACTGACACACGCGCAAGTTTGTTTGTTCTCGAAAATCGCACAATTTGGACAAATTTAAGACATCGGACTAACTAGAGTATGTGGAGCCGAAGGGGAAGAAAGACTGCAAGAGATGGGAGCGCTATCTTTGCTTGGGCCACCCAAGCAGGTTGATTTTGCTGCCTCAGCCATGTGGCATCTATGCGCAATCTACTTACCATAACATATCTTTGGCTGTATATAATCACACTCTTGTTGTGAACATGGAGACACGCTGGGGAAATGGACCTGGGAGAGATGAGATCAGTCCCGTGTTGAGTCGAATAGCTAATACTGCATACTCGTATATTGCTTAAAAACACTAATGGGATTGTATCACCCTGATCTCTAGATTCAGGCAGTGGCAGGCAGCTCCCCCAGCTGGTACAACAATTATGTTTGATGTTTTCGAGGGTACAAAATCAGACTACATGATAGTATTTTTGTTTTTAAATTTTTCATGGTTGGGACAAACTTAAGTCAACACTTAAAATTGTGTGAAATTTTAATTTTTACGCGATAACTAAGGTGTGCAAAAATCAGGCCACACGATGGTATTTTTAGTTTTTAATTTGACTAGGTCGTCTCCTAGCGTTTATTAAAGATCCGACTATTGATTGATTTATTACGAGTTATCCGTATGGTACACAATTTTATTTTTGGGGAACAAAAAAGTACAAAAGTTAATACATTTCTGTTATCATTTTTGTTTGAATTAAACGAGGACTTAGGAACCGAAAAAGTAATTGCTAATTATTCAAAAAGGGAACGAGTATACAATTTTTGATTTGCAGTAGAAACAGATAACAAAGTTCTGATACTATAAAAAGTTAATTTTCTCAAGGTCGTTTCCTAAGTCAACACAGCTCACAGGCACTACCGTGAAACCTGGTAGGTCCGGACCAGAAAAAGTGGGAGGTCCTCCCACGGAAAATTCTGAAATTTGAACCCCATGAAAACATATTTTATTTTAATTTGTATTTTTGAAAACCTTCTCCAAACAAGATAGGCCTCTTTAAAACTTAATAATCAATATAATATAAAAAATGTACAGAAAATACATAAGTAATAGAAATAACACACATCTACGGATCAAATACATCATTTTATTGTTGGTTCAAAGGACTTCATTATGGATGCGCGTAAATTACCCAGTTGCCCCTTCCTATAATTTTTGTTACACTGAGGTGTTCACTTTCAACATTTAAAATAAGCCTACGTATCCTTAGCTCTTAGGCTTTCTCGGCCTAAATTCTAAATTGTTTCCAATTCTAAAAAACTGTTAAGAAGTTTTATTTGTCAATATACAATAATTGTGTTGACAATAAATTAACTATATAAAAAAGAAATAAACACACAAAATCTACTACCACTGGTAAGAAAAGATAGCTAAAACATCTTCAGCAATTTTTAAAAAGTAAAAAGACCTTACACTAATAGTCAAAATGTCTTTATTCAAATTTGTACATATTTACAGTACATGAATAGTGTCAATATACATTTCAGTATCTTACATAGCTACTTTATAATATCTAACATGATTGAAGTGATCAAAATTTTAATTTAACAATTCTTTGCAATAAAATAAAATAATAGGTACTTATGAAACTATCTTAATCAGATAGTCCACATGTCTGTAATGGTGATTGTAATAGGCCATCCGAAAAATTTAAGTTTCTAACTCATCTAATGAGTACGGAGCCAAACCTATAAGATACTCTTTAAAAGACTTTTTGAATATCAACATTTTCTTTGGGTCTCAATTGTATTGGGAAGTAAATTTAAAAAATTATTTCAGAATAAGTTTTTTTTTTTTTCAAAAGCTTAAGCCGGTGATGATTTGTAACTAAATTATTTTTTTTCTTGTACAGTAGACTCTCGAAATATCCAGGCCTACCATTTTGTAAAAAATTAAAAAAATTTCATGGCCACAAAGGCGTTAAAATTGACACATGGTTTTGAACACCTTCAGTTGTGAAACTGCTAAGTTTACCAACATCGCAGCTGACATCATATGCCTAGGAAAATGGCGAGACACTGCTTGTGGATCAAATATAAGCGGCAACTTTCTATTAGAACTTTTCAAAGTAATTTTTGTTTTTTCTTTGTTTTATATTTTAAGCTACTGTTTTTTTTATTTTACTCAATGATTATGACATTACAGTATGTATAACTTAAATGTTGTACTGTACAGTTTTGATAAATACAGTTAGTGCATTAATTAAACTTGTAACAAACAATTTTATGCACTATTAATTTTCCTTACAAACCATCCCATCACTGTTCCAATTTGTAAAATTTATATTAGATCAAAAGCGTGATAGCCTAATTTAATACAGTACTGTATAACCAGTTAAAAGCGTTTGATTCAGTTCGTGAAACACGTAAAATCAATCTAGGCGAAGTCCAAGTTCAATGAACTCCGGTCTATCGGCTTTTTTTTAGTTATCGGCCTACCCTTCATACAAAAGGCGGGATAGTCGAGAGTCTACTGTATTGTAATCATGAATGTTAGGTCTATTTTGGAGATTGATTTTGTTGTTACTGTAATTACAAACATTATTGTGTCAAAGATGTACAGACCATATACAGTGAGTATTTTTAAATCTTTAAAATGATCCTTTACAGATGCTTGAAAATGCAGCCCTAACATAATTCTAATAGCTTTCTTTTGAGCGATCAAAATAGTGTCGAGATTGGATTTTTTTGAATACAAATCATGAATTCAAACTAAGCAATGTTAACCAAAATTCTTTGGGAAATATTTTTCAGTCTTACTTTATCATTAAAACTAGAATATTACAAGTGTTAAAACTTTTGTGGTCTCTCAACTAGGATTTTATAATTCCTGTGCAATTTTAAAAGCACATTTAAGTTGTAACCAGTTATTCATGATAAGAATTGATTTATTCCAATAACGCTGAATCTTTGTCAAGGCAAATTGAAATTTATTAAACAGTCGAATAAGACACGCCTAAAGCTATCCACAAACTTAGAGGAATGAGGTAAAATCAGTAAAAATGAAATACAAATAAAGATGTTCTATTTGGTTCAGTTTTTACATAAATTTTGAATGTACATATTGATAATTAAATTATACAATACATGTTTTAAGTAACTCATGCGAATTTGTAAAACATATTCACAATTATATATATAAAAAATCATAAATACAGTATACAACAAGAAGCAAAATCACCTTCCAAAAACCTATACATAAATATATTTTACCAGCCTTTCACTAAAATACAATGTTTCGACCAAAGTTTATTATTTAAAAAGTGTTCATTATGAACTGGCTTGTGCTTCTTGAGCTGCTGATTTTGTCTTCTCTACGATGGCCTCAACCTCTGAAACAAAGATAAGAAAACATAAATCAGTGTAGGAGGTACTACAGTATTAATGTGCTCTAGTCTTTAAATCAAAACATACATTTCTTCTATCATGTGGAATAAGTCTTCCTTATTTAAAATCTCAAATATGTTCCAAAATTTAACGCTCACGGGCTTAAAATTGAAAAAAGCTTGATTAAAATAAGACAACTACCATTTATTTTAGTAAGACTAAAAAATTGTGTTTGAAAAAAGATTTTTACCATAGTTAGTTAATGGGTGGACAAAACAGTGTTGAAAGTCTTTTATTTGGGTCTTGATTACAACCGGTCTTTTTTTGGGTCATTTTTGACAGCAACTTTGACACTGTAATGTTGGCCAGTTTGCGAGATCTCCATTACACTTAGGCCTAACACTTGGAACAGGCTGCAAGTGTAAACGACTTTGTCCTGACTGCAGTAGTTCTAGGATTTCATAAATATCAGTGGCAGATCTCAAATTTGAAAAGTCTCTGCGTCAACTCGAGATTTCTGAAAATCGGCGCAGATCTTGGGTTTTGAAAGCCTCCAAGACATTTTAAAGTTGTTGGCAAGTCTCGGCTTCAACAAATTAAAGAAGTTTTGAGAATAATCGCTGGTGGAAACACTCTAGGCTAAGCTTTTTGCGTGACGTGGTGGTTACTGACCGTTCTGTGGTTGTGGCAGCGGGCGATGAATGTGTCAGTGTCCAGGTGCCAACCTGACTTGATGGCACACGGGTAGTGAACTCTGGTTGCGCAGTTGTGAACTACGCAGCCCACGTCCGCACCCAACTCCCCACACAGCGTACACCTCTGTACCAACATATACAAACATACATCTAGGCTTATTTATTTTTTGCAACAGATAAGACAACCTTATCTGGCTGTTTCCCACCTACCAGACCTTTTTGTTGCGTAATGGTGTTTGCAAAAAAACACTTTAATGAAACCTAGGTGTAGTTACTTTATTTGGCAGTCTATTTTGAGTGTCTCTATAACACCCGTGTAATTTCCTAAATACCGTCTTCATGCTTTAAGTCCCAAACGCTGTGAGACCTCTGCGGTTATTTCGGAATCCTGTTTTACACCACAAATAAGTTCAGAATGTCTACGTTACATTGAGAGTGTCTTGTTACTCCCAAACTATGTACATTGTGACTTTTTATTATCAAGGTAGTTTAACTTCCACAATGTGTGGTAAAAGCCATTTTACTCCTGTAATAAGAAAGAGAAAGGTGTTTAACTCTCGTGCCACGGCGTGAGTGCCTTTTACTTCCACAAGAAGGTTGTCAGTTTGATATATTCTGAGGGCAATCAGGAGGCAATCCTCATACTTCCGCCCTACATTCTGAGGGTGTTTTACTCCGTTATCATGTAAATTCGATGTACCTGTCAAAGATTTGGTTTACATCACTCTCCGCCAATGGGAGTAACTTTGACTCGCACAAGTTAATTTAACACATTCTATTCAGTTGTATCAAAGATTATGTTATGGAAGGTAGATTGGCATAGATGCCGAATGGCTGAGGCAGGAAAATCAACATTGTTCGGCAGCCAAAGACAGATAGCGCTGTAAGGGAATTATTTTAAGAGTCTCAAGTAGAGCCACCGATGCACGCACAACTTCGTTCGTTCTCAAAAATTGCACGATTTGGTCACATTTAAGTCATTGACATCAAACAAACTCAAGCATGTGGAGCCAAGGGGGGAGAAAGAGGGCAAGAGATTGCAGCACTATCTGTGCTCGGGCTGCCGCAACTATATTGAGTTTCCTGCCTCAACCATGTGACATCAATGCGCAATCTACTTACCATTACATTATTTATGGTTTTATGTACAATCCTTGGCTTTGTAACAGTAGACTGATTTTATGAACGACTCCCGCTAATTCTGGGGATGGACACTGTGAGTAACTTACCGTTCTGAGGGCAGTCCAGACCGCCTCGTCCAGACCCACCAGCTGGTTACCGATGATGCAGAGTCCGGGGGCCCACTCGGCACATTGCTCGTGAACCCAGACCTCGTAACTGCCGTCCAGCAGCAGTAGTCCGGCCTGGCCCTCCACACCGTCCAGTGACCCCGACCTCTTGTTCTGTACACACAACATTCGACCATCGGATATCATCGCAGTTTGCCTGGCTTAATCTCACAAAACAATCCTGGTTTTGAGGATGATATAGGTATTAATTAATGACCCTTCTAAGGAAGAGTCGGCCTTAGTTTGTAACAAGACTACACCTCATAATTCATTACTACCACTCATCACACTCATTCTTCACCACATATTTGCCTTAAAATACCCTCATAAGAGTGGTTGGCATCTCAAATAGTGATATAGTGGTGTAGCACCTTCAATCCACACATGAATTGTAACTGAGCAATTGCTAGAATAATGTAAGTGCTTAGAATTATTTTTTTGATAGGAAACTATGCAATTCACCACACTGCGCACGTTGCACTTACCTTCTTGGCCATCTTGTGTACGAACTGCTCCGCACCCCCGCTCGCTCTCAGACTCTTGGGGTACTTGCCGCCCAGCCGCTTCTGCTCCTCCGCCAGGTCCTTGTCTCGCACCTGGCCCGGGGGCGGGGTGTCGTCGTGCGGGGGTAGTGTGGGTATCCTGTACGGGCCGAACAAGTCCCCGGCCGGTTGCCCTGCTAGTCCCCCCGCACAGTGCGGGCCCCGCTTGCAGAACACACACACCCACGTCAGGTCTGCCTTGTCCGAGTTGTAGCGTATAGACATCGCACTCGAACTGTACTGTGGGCCTGTCTTCTTGCTCTTGGCTGGCATCAACACATCTTTAGGTTAAATTTTGTCCATGAAAATGTTGCAATATTCTAATGAAATTCCCCAAGAGTTAGTATAAGGGAACTTGAGATGACTGTGCCCTTACAAAACAGTGTAGTTTATCTTTGTGGAATTTGTATGACCCTATGTTTTTCTTTTATTGTAAAGATTTTGATTGTATATTTTTGTCTTGACTTTCAAAGTAAATAAAAAGTTAATACATGTTCTAAACTACATAAATAGTTTAATATTAACTTTAACAAATAAGAAAAAAGAATGATAATGGTTGTAAAGCTTGAAAATTGCAAGACAACAACCAACATCGAAATGCTCTCAAAATTGTGGCAGAAAGTTGGAGTTCTTTTTATTTGAATTCTGCTTGTTCAGAAATTTAATGCCACCACAATTCATTCAACAGATATAACCTAAAATAGGTTTTAGTTACCTCCGTCAATATCCAAAACATTTTGTTGAGGATTGTTACACCCCCGGGACGTTTGGATGTAAAACATCATCGAATCGTCCCGTGGATGTAACAACGTTCAACAATTTTTTGGATATTGACAGAGGTAACTAAAAACTTATTTTATAACAAATTGATATCCAAGGGCCAAACAATGAATTTTTATTTAGATATAACGTACCCTTGGATAGATAAAGCCTGAGTCTCATACTGACCTTCTGAGCGTTGTAGAATAGAAGACTTGCGCCGGCCACTGCCTTTGTCCGCTGCATCGTCGTCGTCCACTCTCACTCCACTGTTCACCACCACCACACTCGCGGGACTCAGCTTGGAACCCTCAATGTGCACAAACGGCCCTTTCACTTTACTCGCGTCGCTCCGTTCGTCTCTTTGTTCGGCCTTCCTCTCTTTGGCTCCAAACCCTCTCGCGACTTCTTACTCCCTCTCTCACTTCCACTGTCATTGACTCGCTTCCTCCCTTTCTTCTTGGCAGGGGACGCTTCACCGAACGTACTGTTGTCCGAGGGCCTGCGCGAGTTGGGCTTCTTACGCTTAGCTACAGTTTTTTTCACAGCCAGTTTTTTTGAATCTGAGGTAGACGGTTGGGAGGTGCTGTCACTAGTTATATCGTCCGCGGGCTCTACGATTCCAGCAAACATTTTTTCCAGTTCGGATTCCACTTCGATAAAAGGGTTGCTTAGAGTTCCATCACCAGATTTTTTAGTCGCTTCAGAATCAGCTGTCGCTTCTGGTTGTTTGGTTCCTGTTGTCGTGCAAGGAGTTTCGGCTTTTTCTTCTAGATGTTCTACGCCTGTATTTAATTTTAAGCTAGGGGCGTCTTTGACACACACTTCCGATTTAGGAACATCTACTGGTTTTACATCATCTGACATCAAAACACTCACAACATTTTCTTCAGTGAGCGGTGTGCAATCTGTTTCCATCTTGACCGAAGATTCTGCTTTAGGTTGTGTTTTAGAATCAAATTTGTCATGTGTACTGCTTTCGGTCAACATTTCAAGCTTTTTCTCAATTTCGTCCATCAATTCATCTTTCACCTCTTTCTTGTCCACTTTAGTCTCTTCTGCTGGAGGGTGGTCTTCCGCTAACGTCAGAGCAAGTTCTTCTGCCTTCATCGGCGATACCACGTCCACTTGCGGTTTAGGAACTTCTAGCGGCACACTGAACCTAGCACCGTTGGTAACTATCACAGATGGCACTAGGCTGCTGCTGCTGGTTTGTGAACTGCACGATGTGTCCTCCTGAGAGTTGAACATGCTCTCGAGAAGAGTCTCCACATTCTCCACTGACGGATGTGTCTCGGCAACACTCGTTGAACATTTAGGAAGCCACTTGTCACTCGAACCTGCAGCAGTTGTCGTCTCCGGGCATTTGTTTGGTAAACTCTCCGCTTGACTGGGGTTTGTAGTTTGAAAAACGGAGTCAGGCTTTTCCGTCCCGAAAATATCTTCAGCATTTGATTTGCTCATATCTTCACAAGATTTTGTTCTGAGACCGTCTTCTAAAGATGGCCTACTTGTATCTTGTGAAGATTGAGGAGGTTCATTTTTATCAGCTAAATCAAAAATGTCTTCAGCGGACTCGGCTACAACTAGTTTAGAACCGTCTGTACTTTCACTTACTGACGAACTTTCTAACACAGACTGCGAGTCACTAACATTTAGTCGGTTGAAAGACTGTGATTGATTCGACATTTCACTGATTCTTTTATTTATTAAAGAATCTAAGTTCTGATGCTCTTCATCTTTCACGTTTCTAGTAAGCGCACCGATATTGGAATGAAAAGAAGGTTCAGGGAATAAAACCAGACCGCCCGACAAATCCTTAAGATTGTTCAGGTCCGAATGGTCAGGTTTCAGCACAGATTTAAAGCTAGGATGTTCGCCGAGAGGGTGCCTGAGAGGGTTCACAGCCACAGGGAAGGAGTCTCTGAGGGGGTTAGTAGCGATCACACTGGTCGGAGCTCTCACTTCCCCGTTGACCTCGGTTCCGTTAGCCTCCAGCCGCGTGTTGGACAGGTCCATGGTCTCCTCTTGCTGGGCAGGTGAGGACGGATGTCGAGGCAGGTTGAACCGATGACTCGCTGCACTCGGTTTCGGGTGAGGCCACTGCTGCAGACCTCGGTTCGGCAGCTCCAAGTGAGGTGACCCGTAGAAGTTCATGGAGCCGCCCATGTTCATATTCATGCCTGGGACAACATAGAATTGGATTAGTGGAACATCCTTTCTGAGCCAATGATAAATTTATTGTTAATAATGAGTTTTATACTTTGACTTACACTTATGTTTTTTTAAATAGTTTCTACCATATGCAAATGTGAGGTTCCCAACTTTTTCCACGGCAAAAATGCATATGTTAATGGAATTCTATGCATCAGTACTTCCTGGACAAAATCAATGTCATTCTGGTAGTTGCAGGAGTTAATGGTAGCTTATCGGTGCTTGCTGGCGTGCATAATAGTGGTAAATAAACCACGGACAAAAAAGAGACACTAATCTGGTTTTGACAATGACAGTAATCTTTATCGACATATTCATAGAGAACAGTAAATGGTGTAGTTTGGTTTTGGCTTTAACAAGTAGACTAATTTTAGCTTAGCATGCTGAGAGGTACAATTATTGAAACTTCTTACCAGTGTTCTGTGGTGGATGACCCCATGGAGGTAGTCCGGGAGAGGCCCGCTGGTGGATGGGAGGCCGGGTGAACGGGTGAGGCGGGTTGGGGGGCGGATATTGCCCCGACATTTTCCCGGTAAATCAACAGATATCCACTCAAGACAACACCTAGTTTGAACCCTGGACAAAACAATTCAACGATATCTACAAAGTTGACAAATTTTGTTTCTTCAACACACTGAAAAAAAGAAGCGAGCACAACAACGTGTTTGCATTACTGATTTGTGAAGAACAATTAGGAACAAAACAGCTATCTAAACAGAAAACATGGTTCTGGTTCTCTGTAAGGTGATAAGAGCTAAGTACGATGTTAGATTGAACGGTATTGATTGTCAAGGGTATATAATGTAATGCTCTTCACTTACCATCAATTCCGTCTACATCAGGAACATCACTCCAGCAGTTCTGCAATAAGAAATCAATCATTAATGCAATGCAATCAATATTGATTGTACTATGTAGTACTGACAGGTGTTGATTGACTTTGAAGCATGAGTCTGTTTTGTCTTGGATAGTTATTTTTCTTTTTATTGGAATAACATAATAAATTGCAAAAGGTAATAGTATTTATTACCTAGCAGGGGTTTGCCACTTTGGACCCCCTATAACACAGCCTAAAGTAACGCAAAAGCCTTCCTTGTAACGTAAAATATGATCTCTTAGTGGGTTAGAAGCCCCACAAAAATATTTTGTTTGCGTATAGCTAAACTAAAATTTTGGAGGACAATTTTTTGTACACTACAACCAGTAACATTTAAAACGCTTCGTCACAAACCTCTCTACCCTCATCGAGTTACATCCTTTCCAATCAGAACAATATGCAATGAGGGATTCTATGATCTTATACAGTAAAAACCTATTCGCTTCTAAAAAACTTCTATGTTCATATTACACAACATGCATTTATTTAAAAAAAGGTTTTATATCCAATTTTTAAAGGGAAATGATATATTAGATAGTTTTTTATTATCTCGAGGTGAAATACCTAGACATAGGGGGAGAAAACCAGCTTTCAAGTCAGACGATTGGTCTGGTGAATTTGTCTAAAAATACCAGTGACATGCGAATATCCAACTCTTTAAACTATTCAGATATATCAGAATCTGGACCGAGAATGAAACCGAGTAGACCCACAGAATTGGATATCCAAAAACATGCCAGATAACTAAAACATATCCAAAAATGGAGGATAAATAAATAAATAAAGGTTTTGTTTGATGTCTTCAGTAACTGAAACCTTAAATTCTTGAATTCTGATACAAAAAGGAAATTATATGTAACCTAAAAAACAAGCTGACTACTAGAATTTGAGGAAAATAATAAAAGATTTTCAAATAAACTATTGGTTATTCTTGTATGGTTTTTCTAATTACATTACGCTGGGACTTTTATCTAAAATAGTATTAGTTCGTAAAAGTATGAGCTAGTTTACCTAGCTACTAAGAAATGCTGATTCCCTATTTTTTTTAAACTTAGTTGGACTCTGGCACATTTGAAAAGCAACTAAACAAAATATATCTAAAAAAACCACAAACAAACTGAGTCTGACCTTACCAAAAAATATAACAATCCTCACAACAGAAAATCATGAAGCCAGATACAGTGGGTAAACTGAGAGATGAGATGAAATCAGTCAGGCCAGTCTTTATAAATTAAGAAACCAGATGAGTTCGAGTTTAATTAATATTGCTTTACACAAGAAAACTTCATAAATAAATTCTGGCTATTACTATTATACTAACAGTGACTGCCAGTCTTAGGTACAGTTGCAGTTTGTAGCTTTGTTATCGTTGACATAATATTGTAATACAGTGTGTTATTTACCAATGACTTAAACTCGACAAATACCTAATAAGTTACTAAAAAGATGTTAATAATAATAAGTTACGTAATAAGAAAATTAAATATGAATACTTTTTACTTATACATAAAAAGTATGTTGTAACAATTCATATCGTTCACTTAATTACCTAGAAGACACCTCTCATATTTAAATTCAAAGTGACCTGTGAAAGTTGAATCACCCTCTTTCAACGATAACACTAAAACATAGGCTAAATGAAAGATGAATTAAATAATTATTTTTTAGTTGTAGCCTATGGTAGCCTCATCCAGGACTTAACTAACCTTTTTTTTAATTTATACATAAGAACTAAACAAGCATGTTGTCATATTGTAATTTAAAAAGTTTACAATGGAAAACTAATACAATTAATGATAATCATAAGAGATAAATTAGAGAGCTAGCAAATAGTTGAAAACGTGACGTCGCGGAAGTGGCATTGAACGGTAGGTAGGGTGTTTGCGGTCTGACAGAGAGCTTTGTGACGTGAATTCAGAACCCTGAAAACAATTTGCATTGATTGAAATAAGATCAGCTACTTACGTGGTCGAGCTCAGAAGTACGCTGTTACATGCAACGATAATATTTTACTTTTATACACTCGACTGATAACTAAAGATGGAGAATAACTTTGCACCAAAAGAAAATTAAGAATACTTTCATTCGACCAAGATGGCGAAGCAAAGTAAATTTGAGTTACCCAGCCTGGTCTTAGCCAGTCAGCCCGGCCAGGACAAATTTGGCTGGCAGTGGGTTGAAGATTCCTCTATGCATTCGAATGTGCTAACAACAAAGTCAAAATTAAAAATATTGACCATATTCTGACCCAGGCGTCACAATCAAAAGAGTGGGAAAACTCAAGACTTGTACTATGTAAAAAGGACATAAAATTGGAAATATAGGAAATCCCTATAGGATTGTAATTCCGAGCAATGTTGAAAAAAAAACAAACAAAAATAGTACGAGCATTCGCACATGGATACAGAAAAACACCAGTATCACCTTTTACACTGTCTAAAGACAAAAGAGGACTTTTTTTAGTCGCGTCGTCTTGCTCGCTTTGCTTAGCTATTTTTACTAGGCAATTTCCAGAATCAGGAAAGGTGTGATGTGATTGAATTGTTCTTAAGCAAACCGTGCTATATTTTCCTTGTCGTGTTTTCTCTACCTATTATATTTATCTTAACGTCATCTGAAATTTGAATTTATCAATATTTGAATTTTGTTTTACATGTGTTACTGAAGGTTTGTTACAAATTGATCCATAATGGCCGAATCAACACAATCAAGAAAAGTACTTGGAGTACAACGGGTATTGAATAAACTAGAGGCCTCCGTAAGAAATGGAAACTATTATGAAGCGCATCAGATGTACAGAACTTTATATTTTAGGTAAGTGCCTTTTAGGTAAGTCACTGGACCTATTTTGTCATCAGGACTTGTTTCACTTAATCCTAACCTAGGGGTAACTTCCAGACGTGAAGACATTTCATCTTCAGCAGGGAGGGCATAGTTTAAGCTGTGACCTCTGACAACTGCCAATACTATGTAAAATTAGGACTAAAAAAATGTTTGATTCATAAATACAAAACTGCCTGACCTGACTTGTCATTGTAACGTGAAGTACGTTTGTTAGTAATCAAATGAGCAGTTACGCCCAGGCCTGCACAATTTCACACCGCCCTTGTTGCTTCCAAGGAACGCTGTAGAGCCTTTCATCATGGTCTGCATAATTATTCTATATGGAAGCACTTTAGAGGATGCTATCGATAGAATATCATGATTTAGTTTAACATTTAAAAATTAAGAGCCCTATTAAGACATGGAGTATGTCGTAATCAAGGTAAAACGTTGAATCCTGCGAAGACTTCTCCACTTGGATTTTACTTGAGAGCTTAGAGTTAGGTAGCCAATTTTGTAATCATTCCATCCGTAGCTAGGACCATGTGTTTTTAATATTTTACAAGTTTTTCTCATTATCAATAATAGTACAAACACAAATAAGGATCTATTGTGCAAACAATAAAATTTTAAAGCTTGGATCAATGTGTAATCAAAATTGATAAATATTTTGCTGTTTTACTGCTACCGGTACTAATTCCTGATGGGAAACAGGTATCAACTTATAACATGGAAAAACACCACTAATAAAACTTAACCAACAGGTAATTTGCTCTCTTCAAGTCGAATCTGTTTTAAAACAACACTCACAATTTTGTTTTGTATATTAGTTTCATATTTGCATTTGAAATGTATTTGTACTTAGTACAAAAGCAACTTAAACATATTTTCTTTTTAGGTATCTAACCCAGAAGAAGTACGTTGAACTTCTAGAACTTCTGTTTGATGGTTCTAAACTGCTTTTACGTCATGACCAAGTGAGTGTTTTAGTTTTAAATCCAGAGTACTATGAAATTGGCAAACCAGACATCTACACATTCAGTTTTGTAGTTGTTGTAGTTTTGACAACTTCTTTCAAGCTAGGCTATATGCACATAACCCTTTCTAATTTGGCCTCAGCTTTTAATTGAATTACAATTTGGGCTAGTTGTTCTAGAAGATATAGTGTAACTCATTTAAAAAATATATTCAAGTTCAAAATCGATTCTCAATAGTCTAAAGCATGCATAAACATAAATATGCATTGTGTATAAATAAAAAAAAATATTGTTTACAAGTGAAGTGGATTCAATGTAGAATGCAAAAATAATGACAGCGATAATTATAATCAAGATTCAGGTTTACAAACATTTATGAATAGAATTTAAAGTTAGATTTTTGGGAACTTAACCTCCATTAACCTTAACCATCAGATGTAGATCAAAGTGGGTGGTGGAGTATGCCAACTGCTTGAAACGTAGGAAGTAGTTTTTCTCCTGAAGTACCTGAAAAGTTTGTATTATATATCACGATTTTTGATTCAACAAAAATCGGCAGTAAGAACGATTTTTGAGCTACGCTCCGGACAGACCTGTCGTGATGCATTTGTCTCTTTGGGTATTTTGACCGTTACTTCCCTTCTCAAATTTGAAACTCTAATTTTTTTTGTTTTCCAATATTCCAATGTTTGCCACCTTCTCATATCTATAAAATTACGCAATAGGAATATGTTAAAATTTGAATCCCATCGCCTTGAAATGTTTAACAAACTTCTACTTCAGGTTGTAAACAATTATTTAACAAACTCCCAACAGATATTAGATCAAGTAACTACTTTGTTTCATTTAGAAAAAAACTGAAAAATTACCAATAAACCATCCATTTTACACTTTATGAAATACTTTTACTTATGATGAATTTATGAATACAGTACATCTATTTAGTATAAATTATTATAGTTATAAATTACATAGTTACAGAATTGGACCTTGTCTTACCAGTGGTAGTAGTCAACACAATTTTATTGTAAAAATGACTACAAATAAATCCATTTGTGAAGAGCTTACCCCGTTTGGGAACCACATAGGCAGGTAGTTGGAAGAGAGTCTCACTGTTTGCCCTCAGGTCATTAATTGAGATTTTCCACGGGTTATCGGACCACTACCGGATGTTGGGAAAGCGTGGTCCACCATTGCGCAATAACCCTCCCTTGAGTCAGCAAAACATGAGAGCACAAATTCACCCCTCCTTTCCTTGTATTGTCACGGTAGTCCAACCATATTCGTCTAACCGGCTACCTACAGCTCTTACAGTAGCCCCAAGGCGAGCTAAATGGGTATTTAAATGAGGTTTTCCCTCCCATCCCAACCCCGGTTCAGACAACTGACAGGAGCCAGATACTGAGGCGCTGGAGGACAAGGAATTCTCATTATCCTTGCCCAAGTGGGGTGGCAATAAGTGAGTGAGTCTCCTAAACAACTTATGTTGGAAGCCTACCTCACCCACCGCAAGGGCCTGCCGGGAAACCTGTCAGCAGATGTAAGAAAACATGGAGATTGAATTTTCTTCTGAGGCTTATTGCTCATTGTTCTGCTTATGGAGATTGTGTTAATGTAGAGTTGTGTACCTGTTTCAGCAAACCAGTGGTGCAGATTTGGCAAACTTGATGGTGGATGTTTTGGCGAAGTCTGAGACACAACCGTCTGACGAACATTTCCAAAAACTAGCCGAGTGAGTATGTTTGATTTTAAGAGTAACTTTGATACTTGCCATTGTATTTAAAATGCAGGGTGTTCTGGGGGGGAAAAAATAAGGGAGATGGGAATAATGAATTTTGCATGTGGATCAGGAAATTTTGTGAACTCTGCTGTGAGTTTGATGCTTGGTATCCCCATCAACTTGCCATAGTAGGCCTATTTGTTTTAGACCTATTAATCCAGGGTGTTTGGGAATTCGGGGAACTATGCAAAGTCTTGGCTATGAACCGGAAAATTTCTTTAACTCTGCTAGGCCCGTTGAAAACTCTGCTTGCCTCTCTTCAAAATTTCTTGAATGTTGCTGAAAACTCAGTGGTTTCCAGTGCCTCTGGTCAAAGTTCAGAAAACTTTATGGCTGTTAATATACATGGAACATAACTGTAACGCAAAACCGGAGAATCAAGGAATGTGTCAAGAAAATTGCATAATATATTGGAATTCTTTCTTGCTGAAAAAGGAGAGTATTTATTCTAATATCCAAATACATGGCAAAACTTAATAGCTGTCCATTTTCATGAATACCTATCAAAGGCACTTAGGTATCCAGATAACTACATACACCATATGTAGGACATCAATTTAGATCTTAGATCCCTCTTTTCACTGGGTTGGTAAGAACAAGATTAAGTATTTATTATGGTTTGTCCTCTACTTTCACAAAGCGTCAAATGTCGAAAAAACAAATGTGTGCTCTGCATGAAAGCGTAGTTATGTTTAAGTTTTATCTCTTATTTATCTGGATAATAATTAAAATTATTTAATCCGAGGAATTGAGTTTGGATAAACAGCTAATGATGAAAGAGATTAAATGTGCGGTCACTCAAAACAAATTTTAACTAAGATGATAATGTTGCTTGAGACGCTGACTAACTAACCTTCCTGACTGTGACAGGCTGCTGGGCATGGTGAGGCCAGAGGTGGCAGAGAGAGAAGTGTTTCTGGCAAACGCACTGCGCTGGTCGTGTCAGAGTCGAGACAGTCACTACACTACCGGACACCCGAGCCTACACCGGCCTTCGCTGCAAGTCTTCTGGAGGGTAAGTAGACATGGGCTAACCTCCTGACTGTGACAGGCTGCTGGGCATGGTGAGGCCAGAGGTGGCAGAGAGAGAAGTGTTTCTGGCAAACGCATTGCGCTGGTCGTGTCAAAGTCGAGACAGTCACTACACTACTGGACACCAGAGCCTACACCAGGCCTTCGCAAGTCTTCTGGAGGGGTAAGAGTAGACGGGCTAACCTCCTGACTGTGACAGGCTGCTGGGCATGGTGAGGCCAGAGGTGGCAGAGAGAGAGAGTGTTTCTGGCAAGCACTGGCTGGTGGGTGTCAGAGTCGAGACAGTCACTACACTACTGGACACCCGAGCCTACACCAGGCCTTCGCACAAGTCTTCTGGAGGGGTAAGTAGACATTAGGCTAACCTCCCTGACTGTGACAGGCTGCTGGGCATGGTGAGGCCAGAGGTGGCAGAGAGAGAAGTGTTTCTGGCAGACGCACTGCGCTGGTCGTGTCAGAGTCGAGACAGTCACTACACTACTGGACACCGAGCCCACCAGGCCTTGCACAAGTCTTCTGGAGGGTAAGTAGACATTAGGCTAACCTCCTGACTGTGACAGGCTGCTGGGCATGGTGAGGCCAGAGGTGGCAGAGAGAGAGGTGTTTCTGGCAAACGCCTGCGCTGGTCGAGTGTCAGAGTCGAGACAGTCACTACACTACTGGACACCCGAGCCTACACCAGGCCTTCGCACAAGTCTTCTGGAGGGGTAAGTAGACATTAGGCTAACCTCCTGACCGTGACAGGCTGCTGGGCATGGTGAGGCCAGAGGTGGCAGAGAGAGAAGTGTTTCTGGCAAACGCACTGCGCTGGTCGTGTCAGAGTCGAGACAGTCACTACACTACTGGACACCCGAGCCTACACCAGGCCTTCGCACAAGTCTTCTGGAGGGGTAAGTAGACATTAGGCTAACCTCCCTGACTGTGACAGGCTGCTGGGCATGGTGAGGCCAGAGGTGGCAGAGAGAAGTGTTTCTGGCAAGCGCACTGGGCTGGTGTCAAAGTCGAGACAGTCACTACACTACTGGACAGGAGCCTACACCAGGCCTTCACAAGTCTTCTGGAGGGGTAAGTAGACATGGGCTAACCTCCTGACTGTGACAGGCTGCTGGGCATGGTGGGAGAGGTGGCAGAGAGAGAGAAGTGTTTCTGGCAAGCACTGGCTGGTGGGTGTCAGAGTCGAGACAGTCACTACACTACTGGACACCAGAGCCTACACCAGGCCTCACACAATCTTCTGGAGGGGAAGTAGACATTAGGCTAACCTCCCTGACTGTGACAGGCTGCTGGGCATGGTGAGGCCAGGGTGGAGAGAGAGAGATGTTTCTGGCAAGCGCACTTTCAAGCTGTTGTGTGTCAGAGTCGAGACAGTCACTACACTACTGGACACCGAGCCTACACCAGACAGCCAGCACAAGTCTTCTGGAGGGGTAAGTAGACATTAGGCTAACCTCCCTGACTGTGACAGGCTGCTGGGCCAAAGTGAGTGATTTTTCATTTAATCCAATGTATATGTTTTATTTTTTAGTGAGGCCTTTCAGAAACATTTTTTCTCTCCTCGGCCCTAATTTCAACTTGTCTGAAGTTTCAGAGCCTTTGAGCTCTCTTTCATAAAATACTGGCAGACAAGAGATTAGCTAAGATAGGTAGAGTGTAAAGTCAGTACTGCGCTCTGTTTCATATGAATTACTACTTTTCGGCACTCCTAAATACTAGTGTAGAAAATAGTAGTTGGAAGTTTTTTACAATTTTGACCAATATAAACTATAAAGTTAACATTAAAGTAATAACAATTAAGGCTCTTCACACAAAGCTCAAACACTAAAAGAGCTGTTTAAAGCTAATTTAGTTGGGAGTTAGTACGGTGTTTCTAAAAGAACTCCTTGATTCAAGGTTTTATTAGTATATAGTATAGTTAAAATAATAGGTATTAAATATTTATATTATTAAGAGAATCTTCTCAATTTTTTTTAATATCTAATAAAGTTTTATATAGCTATTTGTGCCCTGGCCCGTCTAGCGATAATTAGTTTCTTCCCAGGTATTCAACTTAGCATATCAAGTAGCGGATGCTACATCTTCAACAACAATCTTCTCCCTCAAATGATCAATGTCACGGATCTTCTCCAGAATACACAATGTTTTACATGTCCCAAAAGAAAAATTTAGTGGAGTCAGATCTGGGCTCCAGGTTTCTTCCAACAAGGCGGCGCCACTTCACTACAGCAACCATGTCCGTGATACATTCAACTTGCGTTTTCTAACAGGTGGATTGGTAGGCGTGGGCAGTGCATGGCCACCAAGGGCAGATCTGACTCACTAGATTTTTCTTTTGGGGACATGTAAAAAAGCTGTCTAATCGTATTGTCGCATCTGGCGAGAGGATTGTTGGCTTCTTAGCATCGTTACTTCCTGAAACCAATATAATTTAAGAGCACCAAGTACTTAAATATTATATATGACTTTGTGGTAAAAAACTTGAAAGATTCTCTTTAACTAATATGTTAATAACTATTATACAACTTATACTGTATATTAATAAAACTTTAAATCAGGTTCTTTAAACTTACCAGTATTCTGTTCAAAAAGAAAACCCTATACCCTCCAAATTTCACACTATTATTAGGAGTCCCAGGTGATATTTTGACTAGTCAAGCATCCTCATTAGTGATTGCGGCAGCCACTTGTAGTTAAATAACAACAAATAACTAGACAGTCAAAAGTTGGCTTTGTAGAGTTTTTATGCCTAAGCATAGTTATTAGTTTGCTATTGACTAGGCCTAGATCATGTTTTTACTTTGTTAAATTGTTGTCTAAAGCCTTCACTAAAAGTTTATATAAAATAGTCCTAAGAAATTTCAATCGGTAGCATACTTTTTATGAGTTAAAAAATGTAAAGAATCAATTCATTTTAAGCAGCTTAAGAGAGGTTAGGTTTACTTACACTACCAATTTGGATTTAGATAGATTGGTAGAAGTAAAGATAGATCCCTAAACTTTAATTCCTAAGGTACATTGTCACTGAATGCTGACGTCAGTTGTAGAAGCGCCTGCTTTATGTGTTTCTTATGTGCTTGACTCAGCGTGACGGTGTGGTGACAATGGCCATAGAAACAATACAAAGCAGGCTCTTATCTGGCGATCAACGACTGCGTTGAGCGTTAGGCGGCTCAGCACCAGTAACAATGCACCTTAAACAGGAGTGTAAGTAAGAAGTCAGCTGTTTTATATGAAACAAAACACAATATTATTGTAGTCTTAAAATATTTATGAAAAATGCTTTACACTCCCAATTACTATGGTATGAATCAGGAAAATATATTTTAGAAGTAATTTTAAATATTTACTCTACTATTTATGGTTAGGACTTAGGAGTCCAACTGCTTTTATGAAACAGGGCCCAAAAGGCTGCAACTGGGTTGGCAACTAGAGGAACATTCCGTGACGTATGTCGGTGTGATATTGCAGAAAAGAACTACGCACTAGCGAGGTACCACTTCCTGCACTCACGGGACGGGACGGGGGTTGCCGTCATGTTGGTGGAACTGCACCGGTCCCGTGGTTACGCCTCAGAGGTCGACCTCTTCATCGCACAAGTCGTCCTTCAGTAAGTGCTTCTCTACTTGCTCTGTACTGTTAGCTACATTCTTTAGCTTTTTTTCATGATTGGCTTGGCCACAAGAAAATTTTAGCTGGGCAAACTCAGCCTTTATGGGCTTTTTGTGCTAGCCAACGGAGTGGGAAGGATATGGAATGAGGTAGGGAAGGGAATGGGTCTGCCAGCATCATGCTTGGGCTTTCAACCCGGATAGGGGGGTTGGTTTTTTATCTTTAGCCACCTAAATCAGTCTCCAAACAGCTTCTCGGAGGTCTTCTGTGATGGGGTTGTCTGTGTTGGGTGTTGTCTGTGTCTGTGACAGGTGTTTGTGATGTTACAGGTACCTCTGTTTACAAAACAAGCAAGCTGCGAACTTGGCGTTTGACAGCTATACGTCACTTCATCCTGCCATCGACAAGGGACCTCCTTACATCCTGCCGTTGCTCAACTTTATATTCTTCCTCCTGAAAACCATTGACAGGTGAGCTTCAGCTTATCTACAAAATTGTCCATTTCAGCTAATACAGGGTCATCCAATGAACTTGAACGTTTTTTAAAAAGTCATAGTTCGGTTAATTTTTTAGATAATAATTTTTTATTGGTTTTAACCCTTCCCAGGCGTATGCGAGATATATCAGCCTGACCATTTACATTTATGCGAGCGGCATGTGCATATATATCCGCATTTCATATTGATACTCAAATATAATTGCGTGGTTACGTTTCGGTGGGTGTGGCGACCAACTACACCGTCCGCCAGGTGCCAATCAAGCATTTCATGCACCTGCCACCTCCTTATGTATATAAGGTGTAGTAATATATTTATATAAGATTATATTATATGATTATTAAGATTATATAAAATATATAAATGTAATGTTTTTTTCAAAAATATTTGAAAAAATGAATATGTTTTTGGATATGTAGAACTTGTTTTAAAGCAAATCACGATTAAAATCAGAACTGTTATGTGATGACCTGTACCAGAAGCGTGAGCTAGAAATGGATATATCCGTCACCAGCTCGGGAAGGGTTAAACTAAAGACTAAAAAGGGGATTGTTATTCAATGTTCATGTTTTTAAAATAACACAATGCATATTACGTCCATTTGATTCAATGCATTTGTCTACCTTTTCATTCAAGCTTCGTCTTGCGAGATAACCATTTTCCATGACATTTGATTTGAGGCCTTGCGATTTATTCTTATGGGGATATCTAAAAGATAGAGTATACAAGGAAAACCACGTTACCTAAGAGAATTGAAACAGGCAATTAATACAGAATTTCCTTACAAAATGTTGAACAGCGCAAAAGGAAGTTTTACTGTAAAAGTAAATAGTAGAAAAAATGAACTTAATAAATATCCCCTGTTTGTCTTTATCTAAGACCAATAAAAGTTAATTATCTTAAAAATTCACCTATGGGTTTTTACAAACGTGAAAGTTGTCTGAATCAGCCTGTACTTGAAGACTGGGCAGTTCTTGCTGCATGTGTTGAGCATGTTGCTTGCAGGGCAACTGTCCAGGGGGATAAGGTGTGGATTTCTGCATAAAATCAGGAAAATCTACCTTTCAACAGTCATGATAACTTTTACCAGCATTGGGAAGTATTCTGGGACCGGGGTATTCAAGCAGTGGTTATAACGCATCACAAGATTCAAATTGCAGGACTAAAAAGATATTTGCAAGGTATCACAGGTGTTAAATGGCGCTAGAAGCGTATTGCTGGGATGAAATATGTTCGGAAATTATTTTGAGAGTGAAACCAAACTTAGACTTATACTAGAGTGAGTTGGACTGTGTGTTGTGTTGACAGTGGGAAGCTAGCTGCGTTCACAGTGCTGTGTGAGCAATACCAGCCGAGTATCAAGCGAGACCCGACATACCCCGAGTACTTGGACAAGATAGCACAGATATTCTTCGGAGCCCCGCCCCCCCGCCGACAACACTCGGGCGGACTCTTTGGTAAGTCAACCTACCGATAGTGTGTAAAATCCTCCTCTACGGTTAGATATGCCAAGAAAACATTTCCTACTCTACAACAAAGTTTCTACCAAAGGGTTTAACCTTCCAGTGGTGTCATTGATTTCAAAACATAAAACGTGACAGAGAGGTTTCCGCCAGGTTATGAAATAAAGGACGTGCAGTGTGTATATATTGTTTATAACTACAAATTTGAAAGAAATACCAATTATTGAAATTAAAGTAATAGTTCAAAGTCAAATATAAATGGTAGCAAAAAGAAAAATTGTTGGCAAACCTCCAAAAATTTTAATTTGATCAGTCTCGCTTTGATTTTACTTGCATTTTTTAACACTCACTTAACCTCAAACATAGCAAAAATAGTTGGGGAAAGTCAGGAGTATGAATCACAAAATGATCATAAATCACAATGAGGTTGAGAAAGAAGGAATGAGACTGTTGCTTACACAGAGATGAGGGGTGAAGGCAGATGGAATGGACAAGGAGAGAAAGACAAGGTGGAGGGGGTTTGTGGTAGTCAGTGGTGGGAGAGAGAGAGAAGACAGCAGCTGCAGTGAGTCAGTGTGTGAGCAGGTGCATTCCTTATCAGCTGGCTACTAGTCATTAGCTGTTGCTAGGCAACCACATGGGGTGGGGAACCAATCACAGCATTTTTCTGTATGCAAGTGATTCAGTGGAGGATGGGGCTTTGAGGAGAGTGTAGTGTGTGTTGGTTATATCCTATCTCATCTCCATTTACTCAATGATGAATTTCAGTTGACAAATAATGTTTTCAGAGTATTTATACTAGCTTTGAATTACAGTAAATTGCAAAGGTTTTAGAACAATAAAAATACGATATTGCAAGCTAAAAAGATCTAGTTCAAGTACAAAATGGATGGTTGGTTCTGTCTGAGAACGTTATCAGCCAACCTGACAATGGCTGCCGGCCTCCATTGAAAATGCACTCAGCACAGAAGTAGGGGGGAGAGGGGTTGTTTACTTAGAACTACTCAGGCCACTAGTTCCTTATCTTATCTTCACCAGAAGAACACACTCACATGAAACCATGTAAACTAAACTATTCAGCCGAGATGGAGATGCTGATTACAGGGAGCGTGTAGGCTACTGACCTGAGTAGAGTGTGAATGCAGTGTGTATGGATTGAGTTGAGTACTGGACTGTGATCATCCAGGTACTAGTGACAACTTTGCTCTGATTATTGATGCCGAGAGACACTTTGCTGCAGGTACTTGATACTTGATTTCTCCATCGTTGACTGGTATTCCAGATAGATTGCATCAATTTAAAATGGCTAATTCGACACAATGGCGACAGAAACTGAAATAGTGGCTCCGAGTTTAGCTCATTGTGAGAATATATAGGCCGCTGGATTAGTTTAGAATGGGTAACAATTCTAAACTTAGCATTGTTTAACACTCTGGTTTCTTCAGGCAGGCTATTGAAGGATTTCATTGCAGCTGCTGCAAAACATTTCTGGGACTTGGTCAGTCTAAAAGTAGGAATGTTGATGTCCTTTGCTTTTCGTATTGTAGTAATAGCCATCTTTTCTCTGTTCATACCAGATGATTTCCCTTCATACACACCAGTGAGTTTAAAATATACTGGCCAAAGACAGAACGCCCAGCCGAGTGAAGATTAGTCTTAAGTGATCCCTACAGCCAGCGGCAAATGAAATTTTACGTAAGGCTGCCTTTGCAAGTTGGAGAACGGCCCCAGAGAAGAATTCCGTACATGCCTAATGGCTGTGGAACAGAGCATGATAGACAGTTAGAAGGTATTTCTCTGATATTAGGTGTTAAGTTTTTCGAGAAGGAATAAGACTGGAGAGAGTTTAGTACACATCTGGGAAACATGCTTGTTCCAGCTCATCTTGGGATCCAGCCAAAAGCCCAGCAGCTTGACAGTGTGGTACAGTTTGCTTGAGCTTGTAAAAAGAATTTGTTGAGTTTTGTCTTCATTTTAACTTCA
Organism: Matsumurasca onukii; assembly: GCA_018831715.1. NCBI lineage: Eukaryota > Metazoa > Arthropoda > Insecta > Hemiptera > Cicadellidae > Matsumurasca > Matsumurasca onukii. The sequence continues at coordinate 23,421,118 of CM032063.1, read as the reverse complement.
ATTTATTCGCTGTAAGCCAAGACTTTGCCGCTGATAGTAGATGTTCAGCTTCTCTGCGTGTCTCGTCAATGATTCTCCCCTCAGTGACCAGTAATACTTAAGGACAAGGTACTTAAGTTACTTTGTTGACAGGTAACCTGATCCAGTCTCTGATGAACGGGCTGGGTGAGCAGCTGGACTCGGACGAGGAAGACACTTCTCGACCCTCGACGTCGCGACAGACGGACATGCAGACGGAAGCTCTGGACTAACTCCTCACTAGCCTCCACCTCCACCTACACCTCCGCCTCAGTTGTCAAGTGTCTTATGTGCAAGTTGCTCTTAGCCTGGAGCTGATGACAGGAGTCAGCCGTGAACCGAGCGACAGTTCTGTCAGCTTGCTGGCAATTGGTTTTTACTGCGCAAAACAAAATTGCACTGTTGAATTAATGACAATTTGTTTATTGGTTGCTGTCCGTAACAGCTAGTTTGACAAAGGGCTTTAGATGTTTTTAATTTGAAAGTCAAAACACAGCCTCAAAACATTGGTTAAAAATTCGATACCATCCACATTTCACAGCAGTGAGTGGTATACTATGTGACTTTTAACTGATTCTAAACCGAAAGGAATAGAAAGGAGAGCAGGCTCAGCTGGATAAAGTAGAAACAAATCTGGGAGACATTTTCAGTCCTAGGGACTTTTAGTTCTGAGGGCTGAGAAGTTGACAGTTTGTTCTCTCCTTTGTGTTTCTTCTTTATCCAGGTGAGTCTGCTCTCCTTTCTATTCTTTTTTGATATTATATTCTGGCCTAGTGCCCTATTTCCTAAATCTGATTCTAAACTAAAAAATATTGTTTGCTCAGTCAAAAACCCAGTGCAAAAAGTTGCCCGAATCGAAAAGCTAAACTATCTGACTTTGACATAGTTGAGCCTTAACACTTTCAAACTGCCAAGAATCAGTCAACTGCCCAGTCATCAGTTGTATGACTCAGCAAGTGTGTTGAGAAGTAGGATGATTCATAACTTTGAACTTATCAACCAATTAAAGGTGCTTTCCAAACCGGGGTAACTTAGAGTTATTACCTATAATCCATGGTTTTTATAATTATCATGATCTAAATTAACGTAGTTAATGTGTCCTTAATAAACACCTTGTCTCCTGCTTAAAATAATATTGTTAAACTGGTTTTGTGTTTGTTTTGAGCTTTTTACTTTTTTGGTATTTTTTATAAAAGATGGTTTTAGGTGTTTTGTTAGGATTTTTAGCTCTTTTTAAGTAATGAAATGAACAATCAAAATTACTGTTAAGTAGTTTCATTAAATTGTTAAACTATGTGCTCTAGATTTGAGTATTAAACTATTTTTTAACAATTAAACTGTATTATTACACATTTGATACTGTTCATCGCTAACACCTATAAATGTTAAACAAAACCCGTTCAACCTTTTAAATTGTTTTGCCAATTAGTTATCATAAAATGTATCACTGTCAAAGTGCAGCAACGTTAAAACTGAATTATTTTGCAAATTCCTCTAAGTGAAACTTGTCACATGTTTCCTTAGTTTATTACTTGTACTCCTTATAAATTACTTGTAGTTACACTTGTAAATTTGTGTTCTATATTTCTTTTACTTGCAAGTTAGTTTTTAGTGAATTTTCTTATGGTTTTATTAGGTGTCACAAATATTAATAACATTGTAATTAGGTTTGCAGTATTTTAAAATATTGGACTGAAAAGCTCAAATAAAATCAGAAATGTTAACTTATGGTATTTTGGGGGGATTTAAAAAAATTGAAGCACTTAATAGTCATTCAATTATTTAAAATAGCGTAAAAAATACTTAGTGGTGTACACAAATGGTTGTA
>CM032063.1:23376680-23406877 GCA_018831715.1 Matsumurasca onukii | reverse complement strand
ATTTTGTTTCTAGCAGGCCAATGTGATTTAGAGACAGAGCGAATCTCCATACCCACAATACTGCACGCCAATCAACTAAGAAATAGCTATCATATGCTTTACATATATGATCAACTTCCTGTGTAATGGAGTTAGACTGTACAATAAATTACCTTTAAATATTAATCAGAAACTGATTTAAAAGATTTTAAAAGAAAGCTAAAACAATTCTTACTGAACAGCATTTTATAGTGTGGGTGAGTTCATTATAGTTCAAATTGAATATTCATTATCAAGATTTTCACTACTTCAATTTACTACTTCACTACTTTTACTTAGACAACTTTTACTAGATAAATATAATTTTTACAACTATAATTTGGCCAAACCCGGTACCGGGGATTTTATCATTTTAAAATTTAGTATGTGTCAAAACTAGCTATAATTACTTCAATATGAAGTGTCAACCAATTCTATTGGTGTAATAATGACCTCAATAAATGTTAAATGTTTTGAAACATTATTCAGTCGTTTAATGGTCTCAAACGGGACTCTTGTTCGCCGACTTTCACACTTTATCCCGCACTCTGCCGGCATCACCCAGAAGCTTTTGAAGATTTGGTCAGTAGAGAACAAAGTGTATTAGAGTATTTCAATTAGCTAAAAAAAGGGAAACCAGCAGCGCATCTATAATACATATAAACCAGAACCACACGGTTGGCCCGAAAACTGATGGTTAATATAACAGGGGCTAACCCACATGGCTAATATAGTAGGTTCTTTCTTATAAAATAAGTAAATTCAATGCAGGTGCCTATGAGCACTTAGCAATTTATATTGATATAAATATAATAATCATGTTATAACTTGACGATCACTGTGAAAGTCATAAATAAGTGTATTTTGTGCATAACAAGCAAGAGGGAGAGTTAAAATATGTTGTTGAGTAGATTTGTTTATCGTCATAGCTCGTTTTCATATTATCAATTTAGATATTTCACATACCGTCAATAATACCACAAAAGTTCGTAACTACGAAAACTATTCCAAGTAAGTTAAGTTATACCGTATAAGTTTTCAAATATTGAGAATGCTTGTGATTGCGTAGTTAACGGGTTTTACTACAGAACTTTGTTTATACTAAATTGTCAATTATGAAACCATAACCGCCACTTTGCATTAAGGACGTTTCTGTTTCTTTTTTAAATGTGTTGAAACAAAAACTTCAAGAACTTAGCGGGAGGGGTTATACTATTTTCTAAAAGTTAAGATACGCCAAAAGGTCTCAAAGTTGCCTCCGTGTAAATTAATCGTCCATTTTATTCGGAATCCTCAGACACCAGGCAGTTCCTCCACTTCCAAATCACAGCCTTGTCCAAACCTAGGTACGTTTGAAGCAATATCTAACTCATCTATAAACAAAAGCAAACACTTAAAAAGGTGTGTTACTCATATGACAGTTTGTATCGCTAAGTAGTGACTATTAACAGTCGATGTTAGCTACTAAATGTTGCTAATATGGCTAAGGTTTTAGTGTGCTCAATACTTTTGTGGTCAAATTAACACTGACATGTTAATAGCAGGCGTTTAGCCTTACGTGCCATTTCTTCTGCTCATTTGTATGTTTATCTGCAATTATGTGTGACGTTTCCTTCAGAGTATTTTGAAACGAATGTTGTCATTCAAAATCAATTGTATGTAAAATGTGGCATTTTAAGCCTGATTTTGTGTCATCTTTAAATTATAACAAAAGCCGAAATCAAAAAATGTTCCTTTGTGTCGTTGAATTTCTTTAAAGTCGCCTTTTAGATGCCATTGGGGATTTGTATTTAAACAGATTTGAGGAGGGGTAGGTGACGTCAAAAGAAACTTCAGAACCCTATGAAAACATTCCCCAAAAGGTTTTAAAAAATATTTCCTTGTTCAAAAGTTAATATAAGAGGGGACAATTTTAAACTCACCTGTATACTGAGTCTGCATGCCAAGAGGAGGGCCTGGTGAACCCTTGCTCCACATCACCTGCGCGGCCAGCGTGCGGGGTCAAAAAAACTTATCTGCACACCAAGACTATCTAACAATTGCCGTGGAATGAAGTGTGTTTATAAATATTACCTCTGGATGCCAATTTACTTGTTTGAGTAGTTCTTTTCTCTTTTTGAATTTGGTGTTCACTGGTACAAACTAAATGCTACTTCAAACACTTCAAATTTGAACTAATTTTAAAATGTGTATCCATAGTAACAAGTATTGTTTATTTTACTTTCAAAATGTGTGTTTATTTGTAGTATTTTAAACCAGGTGGTAGGGTATTAACGACGTTACTTGACAAGGAAAGATATTAACAGATAGATCATATCACATAGTTTGTTGTATTTACTAAAATTGTTATACAGGGTCATCGAAAATTAATGCCGGTATTTCAATTAAATACAACAACAAAAAACTATTAAAGATATTTTATTCACTTTTTAATGAAAATGTACAAGGGAAAAAGAAGTTTTTCTTGTATTGTTTGAGCATGTGTGTTGTTAAATTATATGTTGATTTATAGTTAACCAAACTTCCCACTACAACTGCATGAAAATAGCAAACAGATAACTCGCATTTGTTCAATATAGACCTAAATGCTACAACTTTTAACTAAAATATAGGGTTAATAATTGTTATGTCTTAAAATCGTTTAAGAATTTGTATCCGTATGAAATGTGTTGTAAGCTTTAGTTAAACCTACTAGTTTGGATCCCAAAATACTCGTACAGTAATAATAATTGTTCAGAACAATTTATTTTCAGCTTGGAAATGTTCAATGTAACTTTTCTACTTGCAATTAAACATCGTCAAATATAGAACACTTGAGCCATAGTATTAGACTAAATTTCAAAGTTAGAGAAATTAAAACAAAACCAATACTTATAATCATTCAAGTATGATCATCAAATACTTTCAAGCATTTTAAACCAGTCCGTGTTGGATTTGCCATTACAAAGAGTTCAAAAGTAAATCTATGATTTAAATTTATAATTTAATTATATAATTAATTTATAGTTAATAATTTTATTTATTGTGATATTAATTTTCTATCAGAGATTTTTTCTAATCAACAAAATTAAAACCACTAATAAACAAAATTAAAAAAATTAAAATACAGCTCTAAGAACAGTTTTTTGTAAATCGTACAAATATGAAAGTTTGTTTTTACTGGATCATGGTTATTTGTGGACTCATATTACTACTTTTTATTTTAAAAAATAATTGTTACTAAAATATTTGTTAAGCATTATAAACAACCAGCAAAATAGAATAAATAATTCATTTAATGTAGTCACTTTAAAGTGCACATCAGCATTATTGAAGTTGCTGATCACATTTGGCACTGATGATGTGAAATAGATATCAATCGTGTTTCATGTACTTCTACATGACAGCGGATGTTAACGGTGTTTCATACAAGGTAGATGGGCAAGCGTGACGGCGAGTTTCAAGGTTACTTCCGCTTTCCGGACCAGAGGCAGTTTCACACCAAAATGGTAAAAAGCAAACCTATAAGAAAGGCTAGCAGAATCAGACACATTGTACCATTGCGAAAAAGAGTCTTGAATAATTTAATTTTTAGAAATAGGCTATGGAAGACAGAGTAAATACCAGCTTTGTTTAGGTTTTGGACCGCCATTTCAAAAACTGGCTGAATATTTTTTAGCTTTCTCCAGCAATGTTCTAGATTGCAAGAAGACTATGAAATCTTTTACACCAAGAACTTGGACAACGATATCATAACGGACATAACTTGAATCCATGGTCAGTGTTTTGTTCACTAAGCCTCAAAACTATCCATCTAGTTTTTTCTCTAGAGCAGTTGTAAAAAACAACAATCCCACTTATATTTCTTTTCTAAGCCCTTACGTCTCTCGCCATTTTCATCCGTGTTGACAGACCTGATGTAGAAGCACCTGATCGACCTCACGAGTGCAAGTGACCTCATCCTGCGGCCTCGGCTTGAGGTCGGAGCTCATCCCGCCCTCACAACACATCTCCTCGTCACTTGCCAATCACCGGACCTGTTATGTTTACTGTTCAGGTGTTACAGCTAATCTTACATCAGCGCTTCGCAGTAAATGTTTCATCAGTAATCTAGTCGTAGTTTATTCGTCAGTGAAAAGAATATCTTATAGCATATGTATTTTATGATATACATTTTGATTATGATTGTCTTTAATATAGATCGTTTAAACTTGTAGTAAAATTGTTATAGTTGGGATCACATTATTTTAAACTTCCCAAAATATATCTTTGCCGATCCATGGCGGGTTGGTATTGCTTGCGTGGATTCGATCCCCGTAGTCACTACTTACAATGTTTAGTGACTCTACGATTACGCAAAGTAAAGGTCGAGATTGAGTAGTAGAGAGGACCTTTTAGTCCTAACTTCACCTCGTTAAACAAAACAAACCTTACGTCTTTATCTTTTTAACATGAGGTTATTACACGCTTTGAGATCAAAATCAGTGATGACACTTGACAATTAGCTTGTAGGGCATTTAGTTCTCGTTTGCTTGGTTATTATAATTGAACATGATAAATTTATAAGAGTTGTATGAGGTTGAAAGTTGATAATGTAAGTTGACAATTCTTACAATACGTCGGTTAAAACTCGTACTTTTCCTCAGAACTGGCCGACAGTAAATAACACTGAATTCTAAGTCTCATTCAGTTTATGAGTTGACACTGAATGTTGTGAATGAGTTGATAGCTGTTATTATCAATTTCTCAGTGAGCACCAGTATTGTTTGTTTGCCACGCTACTTTGCAGGGTGATTCTGCAAACCCGTCTTCGAGGTCACACAAGAGATTATCCCTGAAGATGAGCAATTTTCTCAACCACTGTATCTGAAGAGGCGCCATCGTTATTTCTCTCCTTGGCCAATTTGGATTATTATAAAACTTAGTCAGCATTAAAACTAGCAATGCCGTACCCTGCGTTTATGCTTGTTAAAGTTTGATGATTTATCGACGGAAAACACGTCTTGACTCCAACCCAAGTTTAATGTTGTGATTCAGTTGTAGCAGATTCAGTAAAATCAAGATGTTGTGTAATCACAGTTGATAATATAGTTACACCAACTTGTGGCTAAGTGTTCATGGTTTTACGAGCATAGCTAAAATGTCCATCCATCAGAGTTATTTTATGGGTATGACTGAGTGAAATGAAATTTGAGTACGATTATAAAATCTTTATTGAGATTATATGGCACATTTGTTTTATGGATATGTTATGGCTCGGATCATAAGTCACTACAAAAAAGGACCAGGGAAATACCTACAAGTCCATGGTTCTATAGCTGTATCAAATGGCTCCCCAAACACGAATAAAGATCATACTCGATTATAGATTGAGTAGATAAACTCTTCCTTCGTACTGGAAGCTAAGAGGAGGGGTTTTTGTTCGGGTGGTCAGTTTCCGCAAAGCCTTGATTTGTTTTGCTCACCAAATCACTGAGGCGTGCCGAACTTTGGACCTGGACGTCTCGGATATCTACAGGCGGATATCTGCAGTCATCTTCCTCGTGATCTCGTCATCGCTACCAACCGTAGATCCCGCTGAGTGATCGAGACGCGAGTATTATCCTTGGTCGTTTTTCTTCTTTCTACAATTGTGTTTGGCAATAGAGGGGTGAAAATGAAAATTATTAACGTGGGTTGTTGTTCTAATGTAGTGCCCTTCAGGAATGTTTGGGCGTAAAATACTAGCCTCAATTTGACCAAGGCTATAAAAATATATTTTAGCACTGAACATAAACAACTTGAGGCAGCATATATATATTATTTGGTAAAAGATCTTCCAATAATAATTTATCGCGTGATTTCTTTAAGTCAGCCAATAAGTTCCTATAAACATGGGTCCTAAAATTTTCGTTACACCGGTAGCCGCAATTTTTGTATTTTACTTAAAATTTATAACCAGAACGGTTTGACCGTGCATTCAAACTTGGTATGCTGTTTATGTGTTACAAGGTAAATTTAAGACAAAATAATTATTTCATAAAACAGAAATGCGTGTTGGCTGTTACCTTGCTTCATCACCATGAAAATGGCGCATAATACAAAAAATTATAAGAATAAAAAAATGTTAATGTATTGTTTTAATTTTACATAAAGGTAACAAACTCATTTTGAATTTACATTAATACTTTTTACTTTTGCGTCCTTTTTACAACTGGTACATTACATGGTTAGTCGCGTCATTACCACTGCGGTGCCAGTGCATTGTCAAACAGATTGAACGTAACGTGATCATTTCTGTTCCAAAGTGAGAACTAACGCATTACGAGGACCATACATAAATATCATACCGCTTGTTCTTGATACGTACTGAACCATTTTACCAAAGAAATTACAATAACTAAAATCAATCAAGAAACCTAAAACAATTTTTATGGGTGAATAAATATTGACTTTTCTTTCTTCATCAGCTGGTTAACAATTAATTGGCACTGTTTTAATACTTTATTTTACGATCAGATGACTGTAAATATTATTCTGTTTTGACGGGTGCGACTGTACACCTAAGAAACCAACATCAATGTCTTTAGTTAATAACCTGGTAATGATAATGTAAGAACCATATGTAAAATTAAAAATACAAGCCACATTTTACTGAATGATATCGCCATTCATCAATGACTGTTCGAAAAATTTAAACAACCAACATTTGTTTCTGTAAATTCCCTTATGTTCTAAACAACAAACTAAATTACAATTATATTATACATTCTTTCACCTCTTCTTACTAGTCGTCCTTATAAAAGGTAAGCCCTTTATAAAATTTTTCTTTAATATGAAGTGGTAAATAAATAATCTAATTAAAATGAGCTATTTACCAGGTACTAATGAAACCTTTAGCAAAAATTGCAGGTTTAATACTGTAAAACAACAATTTAACGTGCAGTCTTTTTAATTGTAAAATCTTTTTGTTTTTAATGTAAATCTTTTTCAATATCTCCCAAATAATCTACATTTTATCATAGAGTACCTTTACAATTTGTTTTTACAACTACGTTAGCAATAAGAATGCAAATCGTTAAAAGAAAGTTCTTGGCAATTAAGAAACAAGATAACAAAAGTTTTAAACCAGGCGGCATGAGAAGAGACAGTTGAGCCGTGTTAATGGGAAGGCAGTACGCTTGCCACATCTCATCACTGCTCGCCCGCGGCACTCACTCCGCACGACACTACACGCTTCAGTCCGAGATCAGACAGTACTTATGTTCTTTTATCACGGAGCTCGGCCATGTTTACTGCAAAATGGCCAATATTTCTGTAATAGTACACGATAAGACAATTGACAAAAAAAGAAAGCGTAGAAGAGATAATACTAAAGGAAATGCACTTAATAATACAGCATACCCATTTGTATATTAATAAAAATAACCATTTGCTGGCAGAAAAGTGAAATTTTAGTTAAGGACTTCTGCCGTCGCTAAAAAATGTCAGTTAATTAAAAACGCACACTTTTCACAAGTGTTGTTAAATATAATTGAATTTAAATTTAAAATAGTCCTACAGTTTAAAATATAAACGTTTTAAATTTATTGGTCAAAGAACATTTTAAGAAAAGTCGTTAAAAATAATGTGCTACAAATCACTGGAAAGAAGTTGTTAACAATAAGACATGACTGTAAAATTAATGTAATAAGCGTGAGTTTGTTTAATAAATGGATACACTTCATCAACTCCAAAGGGTTTTGTAAATGCATAGCAATAGTTATTAACAAAGAAAGAAAAGATTTAATCCATGGCATACAATAGAAAAATATAATTCTCCACTAACCTTTATTTAGGTTTGGAATTCTCAGTAAATAATCAACAGCACAACTTAATACACGAATCCAATGTTAATAGGATCATCACTCATATTTACAATAAATTTATTACACTGGCTACTTTTGATTTTTTGTTCACTTGGCACAATAGATTAAAAAATAAAAGCAATTGACTAACACACATTTAAAATGAATACATGTACACAACAACAGTTCTGTCACTTATTCCTGAAACCTGTACCTAAAATTTGTTGAAATCAACTTTCATGGAACAATGGAAGATAATTGTTTTAAAAAACATTATACATTATAACGATTCTTCTTTCTCCACTATGCATAATCTTTCCCTTCTTACCACTAGATGTAAAAGGTGGCGTTTGGTTGTTCATAATGAATGAACAATAAATATAAAATAAGATAATAAAAAACAAAGCTACTAACACAATTACTACTACGATATTAAAACTATAAAGAATTAAGTCAAAAACTGTAAACGGTTCGTGAAACACTCAGAAATACTGCTATGAATTTAAAAGATACCTGTAGAAAGTATCTGGCCAGACTACTGGGAATAAAAAGAAATACGGAACATATTTAAAATGTGTAATTATTTTAAAGCGGAGACCGGACGCAGCGGTTAGTTCTCATACAGTGAAATATTTTTGAGAAACACAATTTGGTACTCGCTAGGCTATAGATAGATTCTATCATGACTCAAGATTATTATTGGGTAAATATTTACTTTTACAAATTATTATTTTTACAAGTGTTTACATGTGCTGAAAGATTATTTCAGAATTTCGTTAGTAACCCACAATCTATTTTAAATTCCGTAAATCCTTTAATTATATCACACTAAACCCAACAAGGAATAGTTTTGCGTTGTGATTTCAATTCAAGATAAGAATAGTTATGAAAATGTACGTAATTTTTTCTATATATGAATGTATATTTTACATATTAAATATTTGCTTAAATGATCCAGGTTTCCAAGACGAATTCGAACATTATGGATACAATCTTAATGTTAACTGAGACGATGCATCAATAAAATTTAGATTCTAACGAGGGATCGAACAACATTTTGCGCTTCTAAAATAACCAACTCTAACACTATAATTTAGTAGAATTATAATATGTGTTGTAACCAGCTCTAATAAAAACGTTTCACTGCAAGGTAGTTTATTAAAACAAGCCTTATGGTTTAATAATTTAGCATATATATTTGTGTTTTAGAACAAAATGAACATTATATAAACTTATAATACAAACACGGCGCTGATACAGTAAAACTGTGTAAACATAGCAAAAGAATCTACACAGTATTTCTGCGTTTCACCCGGAAGAACAGGCTACGAACGTGAACTTTTTTTTAATTTGTTCGTCTACATGCATCTTTGATATCAAATAAAATTCTTTGAAGCTTGAATATCGCTCCAATAACTAGCATAGTATGTAGTGGAGTACGCCAATTTATTTTTACAACGTGCGTAAGCTGCATGGTCGTTAAAGTTCTGCCTTGAACAAGACAAGATAAAGTTATTAGGTTGAGGTAACTGAATACTGCTTTGAGATGGCAGGCGTTATCAGTCTGATATCAGCTGATACTGTTCCCTCACACTGTAAGCATTCACATATGTCAATGCAGTTATGTAGTGCTGGAGCTGTTGACATCTGACATTGAACCTCATAATCGATGTATTATAACCCTCCTATAATTCAACTAGGATTACAGTCTTGTTGTCTTGTTCATCTTTAGGTACTTTGTGGTTATAGACCGTATTAGGTATTAAAAAATCAAAATTAAGGCATGATTTACAAAACTTGCAACACATCATGAAATGAAATTAAATAAGTCTTTATTATGTGGCGAAGTTAGGACTATTAAATTCTCTCTTCTACTTAACCACCAAAAATGGTATTTACTTAATCATGTGGTATTTTATGGTACATGGTGTGGTAGATAAGATAAATTTGGACGGATTTTCGAGTATTTCTACGACCAAACTTTTATGTCTTTAGATGCCTTTGACCCTAACGTCCGCTCCTAAAGGAAGTCCAACACTCTCTAACTTATCATTTTTATAACATGTTCATATTGACTTATTTCAGCTAAAATCAAATCCAAGACGGAGAGAGTATGTCAGTGTTATGTATTACGATGTATGTTCACGCTGTTTTTACCACAAAGGTTCTACCAGATTAGGAACGTAACACTTAGGTATATTCTGCAAACTGCTCTAGTAAAGAAGACAAAATAGTGTCGGCCCACAGGACAAAATCAATTCAGTAATATATGTTTGTTCACTTTCAATAGAGAGCCTTGGTCTAACCTCGTATCATGCGGATGGTTACATATTTGAATATACGTACCACGGCACGCCCTGTTCTTCGGTATTTTATTGTATTTCGGTCAACCTTGCACATGAGGAAGGGCGCAGGCTCAATACTTGTTATATTTATATCCTATTCTCATTCTCACTTCGACAAAAGAGCTGCCGCCAGGGTGGAGCCGAAGGTTGCTTCTAACACCGAAACGTAGACTCTTTCATATTCCTGGCAACAAATGACCAATAATCAAGGTTTCGCCAAAAGTGCACTGAAGGACAAAATTTTAAAAGGCTGTGTAATAAAGTTTGAGGTTTACGCCGAAACTAAGCAGGGAGCTTACATTTTGGTGTTGTAAATCATTAATACAGTTTGCTTCCTTGAACACCGCTAAGGAGTTCAAAATATTTGAACTAGAAACTGTTTTAGGGCCGGTTTCCTCAAATTCTCGTTGTCCCAGTTTACTTTGTACCGAGCACAAATTTATACCGCCGGCTTAATCTCCGAGGTGTTTCCCCAACTTTTTGGCAGGCACAGCATAGATTAAACCTCGCATCAATGAGTTGGCTAACCTGTTTGTCTGTTTAATTTCGGTAGAAACAAACAAAAACGTGAGTTCGATCAGAGTTGAGGTTATGTTTACTGACTCCCTAATGTAAAGAAGATAGGCTTATTTGGTTTGATCGCAATTTCTATTTTATTCCCATTTACTTTTCTGCATTCGTATAAAACGCGAACACAAACTTGCTTAACGATTTTGTTAAGGGAGAACTTTGCATTCTGCCCAACTCCCCTACATTGATAAAAAAGGATTGAAGGCATAGAACCTCAATGCGCACTAAAATGTATCCAGGGGACAAGGCTCGATTTTTGTTACTTGTGGATCTCAAAGAATCACTAATCAAATTGAGCAATAAACTTGCAGATTCCTTCCTCATTCGAAATCAAAAACTCTTGCTTCTTCCCACCCACAAAATGATTAACTCTTTCCCTGATTCTCGTAATCCTCCTCCTCAACTTCTTCTAATATTTTCAACGTTTCCAACATTTTACTATTTTAAAGGAGTAATAGGCTACTGGCTAAGTATTTGTAAACTTAATATTATGGTAAGTAGGCTTGGCTTTGATTTCCAAATTTGAGGAGTTATTCATTCCAATATTATTTACAAAAAAGTTTAATGAATTAATCCATTAGACTGATTGTGCATACAACAAATAAATAAATACGACGATTTATAAAAATAATAGGCTAAGTACTAGTAAAATTAATATTTTGTGTTTAGGCTAATCTTAGATTTCCAAATTTGAGGTTAGGGTTTTGTTTATTTCGACTGGTATAAATTTGTACCAGTGGCTTAAACCACCTGCCGGGGTCAGTTAGTTTGTTCCGGCCAAATTGACGGTACACATTTTGGGGAAACATCTCCTCGAGATAAACCGTGGCTTAAACTGCCGATCTCAGTTAACTGACGTTGGGAAACCGGCCTAAATGTTAATACATTATTTTTATTTAAACCACTTGTATGGTTATCAAAATAGAAAATGCCTATTCAAATACGCCTTGCACATAATATCAACACTGAATTACAAAAGCCTCCTGATTTCCTTATCACGAGTTATGCAAATTTCATTCATGAGAAGAATGAAATGGACTATCCTAGTTCCTTCAATCATCAATTAATTGACTTGAATACATCATTGTATCACCTCAAGAGCGCATGTTTAATAAGCTGTTACAACCGGAAGCAGTGGACTATCAGTCCCGGAAGTACCACACACACAGCTGATCCATTGTTGGTGACGTCACGGCCTCCGCAGCTGGGAACCTCTGTACCTTACCTTAGCTTACCCGATAAACATATTATTTATGCGCGTCTCATCTTTAATTGTTGCAATTAGCCAGACATAAGGCGGCCTCGAGAGTGGAGTGAGTAGAGGAAGGAAGTAAATCTTAAGGTTATTATCAGGATGTATTAGGCTGGCAGATGGCAGGAAATTGAATCCGCGGTACTGAAGTTCGCGGACGCTACTCATTACATCATGCAAAGGTCCTACTTGGCTGAATTATCCTGTGTAAATCGAGGTGACTTGGCAAGGGATCTTGTCCGTGCATTTGGAACTGCAGATATGTGTACGAAGGCAAGGGCTAATTCAAGGAAAATAAACAACCGAGTTTAGTGCATCGATATAGTTTAGCAAGATATAAAGTTTTGGCTCTTGCTGAAAGCAAACTTCCACTTTCGTCTTTATTTTATTGTTTCATTTTTTGTCTATGCCAATGGCATTTTTAATTAGTTATTTAGCCTATAGGCTGTGGGCATCACAAAACGCTTTTTGGGATAGCGATCCAAACCCTTTGATCTTTATTAGTTTAAATACTGACTTCTATACAGAGAACATTATAGAGGACCGATTCGTATGGAACTCTGTTTGAATAAAATACAGAAGCATTCGAAGATTTAATCAATAGATAATAATAGTGTATTAAATTTGTGTACTGTCAAAAATAAGTAGTCTAAGTCGCGTCAATTTCGATTATGGACGGAGGTATAAGCGTTCACTACAACGCGGTATTAGCGGTTGTAGGCTTCTAAATAAATTCAAATTGATTACGATCCACATTGAAACGATATGTATGCAGTCAACAGCGAGGAGGAGTGAGGGTGAGGAGCGAGGAGTGTCGACCTCCTGGACTCCTGGTTGTGGTTGGCAGTGCCACAGTGGGTTTTGTTTATCAGCTCAGCTGTGCAGCAGGTCAGGTGCTGGAATGTCCTTGTCAAGGTCACTTCACTCTCATCTCGACCTCGCCTGTCACTCACTCACTCCCTCAGTTTACCGGATTCACAAAGTACTCGTATCCGCGTGTCCTTAGAAATCAACTCATTTCTCATACTATAACAACTTCCAAAATCAGCACAAAATTAAAATTTAAATTGTAATACGAGCTCGAAAACCCTTGAAAATGAAAACTTTCTGGACAAAAGGTGTCCTTATTAAAACATCAAAATATCTGAACGTATTGTTCATTGAGATCACAAAGAAAACCAAAACAATATTTTTGTCATTTTGTTCTAAAACAGCCGCTTTAGACACATGTATTGACGTGCACTTTTATTCCCAGGAAAATAAAGGTTTGTTTTGATTACCTATATATTCCTCTGTGTCTTATACTCCCTAGGGAGAAAATGATTATTCTAATGATCTTTCTGCAGCATGGAAATCAGCTGTTTCAACGAGTATGTTTTGAATTTTTAACTCTGACAGTAAATCAGTGTAACAGTTGTTTTTCAAGACAATATAAATCAGACTTCTGAGTTCAAAACACCGTTTCAGTTACTTTATAATATTAAAAACATTTATTGACATTCATTTCTCATTATTTGCATCAGGAAAAACTAAAAAGTATCGTTCATCACTCGTTTTTAAAGAGTATTTCCTCGCTTACTTAACGTCCTCGGCTGCGCCTTGGAAATTAACTTGATCTCGAATCAAAAGGCGTCACTTTAGGACCTAGTAATTAAATATACTATTAAATGAACGTTTAGTCTATTTAACAGATAATTTTTCTAGCCTATTACAACACTTTTCTTGTACACGGAATGTGACAGGCGTATTGCTTATGAAGGTCAGTTAAATGAATTCTGCCAAGAAGTATTTAACCATTGGATTTATTCTTATTATCTTGTCAATTCAAGTGCTCAATATTCAACTGATGTATCAACAACAGAGTCTGTCTTGACAGTAACTAACGAGCAATGCAAAGCTAATTGAAGCGTGACGAACAAACATCTATACATCAGATCATTCATGTGTTCATTGTATGATTGAATAAAATATAATTAATCGTTGGGACTCTGATAAGTAATATGTTTCTAGTGACTGTAGTAATTGTTGATTAATATGGATATTTAACTTTGACTTGGTGGGCTTTTTTTGAAGGACCAAACTCTCGAGTAGCCGAACGACAAACACAATAAATGTTAGAGTCTAATACAATTCAAGACAAGGAAAAGAAAAGAAATAGATTGTGCAAATGTTCGTTTAAAACGTTATCAAGCAAAACAAAAAGGCGAGTAGAAGGGTTAGGAAGAAAAATGTAATATAAATTATTAATTAACATATCTTTGGATTCGTTTTTATTAACTTTTATATAATCTTTGCGACTAAATTTTTAAGGTAAAAAGACTATTAGTATTTACATACATGATGTCATTACAATTACTTGGAAAATGCATGCCATATTATCATGTATTTTTCTCTTCATTCTTTCATACTTCAAAGTCGCATTCAACATATGCTACACTTTTTTCATTCTCTCTCTTGCATTCACTTCTTTATAATGGTATTATTTCTCCAAAATTTAGTAAACATACACAATATATCGTTCGTGTCATGTGTATGAAAGCTTCACGAAAACAGCATTACTTCTGAGAAAAAAATACTCTGTTAAAGTAAACTAAGTACCCATATTCTTGTTTAAACTAAACTAGCTTGGAAGGTAGCAAACATGTGTCGACTGTATTGAGAATGCGTCTCCAAAATGTAGTATCACAGTTTAAACATTTGGAATGCTTGCCTTCATGATTTTTTACTACGTAGTTTGCGATGTTCTAACCGCTTGTTTCAGAAGAATAAACCTTCTAGAACAACATATTATGTGCAACATCCTAAAACTCAAAGCTGTATGATTAGATATTTCGTTTTACAAACGAAGTATAGAGTGTTTTTTCTTATTATACCCCTTTTATTTACTATAAATCCTTTCATTCAGTAATATAAAAGCCTATTGGCATTTTCATTCAAAGAATATTAGATAGGTGTATGTAGACAACTCAATACTCATACCTTGAGTCAGGAAGTACTCGGACAGTTTCCTCAAAACATCATAAGTAGGCACCTGAGGATAGTTTTGAGCAACTGCGAAGTTTCAGTTTCGTCCAAATTCCTCTGTGTAAACATTATTAGCGAGTTAGGGGTGGACCTTGAAACACTTGATGGAATGAGTGAACCTGGAAAGGAGGAGTGACGGGCAGGTTTGGATGAGTGGTGTTGCATCATGGGAGCCTTGGACCCTGACCAGCTGACCGGGCTTCTTTCAGGAAGTCTGGCAAATTCAACATTTACAGCATTTGCTCTTCACGTTTGTTTATATTTTAAACACCGTCGACATAGGTTTGCTACCTTCAAATAGCTAGTTTAGTTTAAATATATGGGTACTTAGTTTACTTTAATAGAATCATAATGCCAAGGAAGTAATGCTTTTCCGTTAAGGTGTCATACACATGACACAAACAATAAATTGTGTATGTAATGCATATTTATTCAAATTTATTTACAACAAAGTGAGAAACAAAGTGGGCTTCATTCCGTAAAGAAACGAAGAAAATTATATTATACAAACATACTGTAGATCCAAACTGATTATATTTTGTTTTATATAGGTACAGTACTATATTTCTTTATATTGTTCTATCAAAACCGCTTTTTGTTGTTTTCAGACGTGCATTGCTTGAAGTTCGAACAGTAATTCTGCCTGTAAGATATACTTGGAAACAAGCAAGCAGGTCTGTCATGTTAAAGCCAGAACACAAACTGAAGGAACTGTAAGTGAAACTTACTGCAGAACGCACAACTTGCAGCGTACCTGCTACTGCTAATTTAAGCGTTTGCTAATTGAGGCCTGAACTTCAAAGAAATTACCCAGTTGTTTCTTTTTTACATTCTACTTGTCTGCATCTATAAACATATTTGTATTTTTAATCAGATAAAAGGTTATCACGCAATATACTTATATACATATGTTTTTTATAAAAGTATGTAAATTTTTATGAAAGTAAGCTATAGCAAATTTATTAGTTATAGTAAAATATATAGAAGTATGAAAATGTATTAGTTAAAAGGGATGTTTTAGGAAAATTACAAGTATGCGCTGGGGTTTTTAGTAGAAACTGTTTTCAAGTGGGGCAGCAAACATCATTTCCATGATCAGCACTTCAACGTGCATGTTCAATGGACGTTGTCAAAATTCAGAAACAGCTTTTACTCACTCTAACAATAGTCACAACAAAATCAAATTTAAAACTGTCAATTTAAATTGTGAGTTTCTTGTTCTATCAGTCTTAAGAAACAAATGAGTTTCCACTGAAAACATGACAAAAAATTAACTGGTATAGTTAACCATGTTTTCCTTCGCTACTCAGTTTTAACATTTTTTTAATTTTTTGGTGCCTGTGATTTTGTGTAAAATGTTCTAGTATTTTCCCTTTAAAAAACGCAACAATATTTCTAGATATACACGAGACACCAGATGGTCTTATTAAGATTTTTTTGTAAGAGACAAAAAAACATACCTTATATTATGAGAGTTAACAATTTGTGACCAAACATAATAATAGCTAGCGAATACAACAAGCCTTCATGGAAAAGTTAGGTTTCTGGTTTATCGTACTAAACCTATCTTTATTTTGACCAATGACATCATTTCCCAAAGCTGAGCACTTTACTTAAGTACACCTCGAATAACTATGTTAAATGTTATTATAAAAAGCTTGTCAAAGTACAACAACCCTGAGTTAACGCGCGGGACAATTTAGGTTTTTGCATGTGCTCCACCGTGGAAGCTGAGGAGGTCCAGCCAAATCGGCTTCAGTTACAGATTACTCAGAAGGCAGTGGAGACACAGCTGTTTTCAATAGTAATCTGTGCGTTGTTTGTAACGTCGATCGGCTCGCTCGCTTGGAGTCGATTTTGACCGACGGTGTACGAAAACATATCTCGATAATCTTAGTTGAAAGGAAAAGCTAAAAAGACCTTACAGATATACTCCAACCACACATTGCTTCTGATTACCATAGATTACCTCGTATGTAAACAAAAATCTTAATCTCATCTTTTATTCCTTTTTACAGAGAAACTATGTACATTTTAAAAATTTGAACCCATAAGTTTATAACCTATTTTTTCTTAGAAAACGATCAAATTAGTGTTGAAAACTGAGAATACTTGTGTCTTGAAACCATGCCAGTACCGTCACCATGTGTTGGTCTACAGCCGTATTACATGTGGAGAAAACGATCGTAAAACCTCGACACAATGAACGATAAAGCACGTAGTAAGTCAAGATGTGATAACTATCTACAATGAGCAGCCAGACGTCATAGGTTCACTGTGCGGACGTGGTTTTATCTATTTACCGTACTACGATCACATCACAAAAAACTAACTCCCACAAGGCAGGTGCCTAATATTGGAAGTACAGTAGTAAAAAAACTTGTTTTAAAAGATCAAAACCCAATATTTAAAATTTTATTCAAGACTAGGCCTTTTAAGGCGATGCCTCCATCGTCAGGTCCGTACAAAAATTGTTAGTTTTTTGATATTATAAAATTAGTATGTTAAAGTATGAAACCTAAGTTACCACATAATATCCTCAGATGCGTTTTCCGTAGTACTCACGTAACATCTATAAACAATTAAAGTGTTGTCTGCACATTACTTACAGTTTAGTAATTCACCTCTATTTAGTCATGTTCCACCTTGCAAACCGAAAATGACGATAGAAAAATGTCTGTTACCTTAAAGACCATGTTTATAATACTTTCTCGCAAAAAATACACTGGTTAGCTTTATTTTGCGCAGTGTCTTAAACTTTATTATCTGGCCATAAATCTTAAAAAGACTTATCGTGTTAGCTTAACGTGAACGATTTAAGCGGATTTCTGAAAAACGCGGTTCGAATCCTGTTGATTATTATAATAAGAAATCGACAATTTCACTATATAAACTATTTCAGTATGACATCGACTACTATTGTGGTACTCGGGTTGAGTAATGGTGGGTGGTGAAATCAGCGGGTGGTAACTTAATGGGTAGGCAGGTTGGACATTGGTGGGTGGCAGGAATAAGACTAATACTGGCAAGTAAGTCACTTTTCGGTGGGGTTACCAGTGTAGGAAGCGACAGTAAGGATGATTATGTGCGTAGAACGAATACATTGCGTAAACTACAACTAAGCTCTACATAGTACAGTACAGTGTTCAGTGTGGCATTTAACTTAATTGACAGTTTGTAAGGAGATCATGAATTCGCTTAAGTTTCTCTCTGTCATTCGGGTTATCTAGATCACCAACTGTGGATTTGTTAATCAGCTTGTAAACACGGTTTATGAGGGTGAAAATACCACCTAAGTTGTTAAGATCGGTAGACAAGTTGTCTTACTAAAACTCAAGTCACGCTCTTAATCTTACTATCATCATAATTACCCGATCCTAACAAGCTAAAAGGTACAAAGCGCCCTGTTGATGAAACTTTCAAAAGTTCTGCGTTTAAAGCTTTGGCTTGCGTCTTATTTGTATTATTAACTTTATAAATGGTACCAAACAAAACTAAATATTGGCTTTATTTTAAGTTAACGTCAACACTCTACATAGTTGTGTCTGCAAGCGTTCATTACCTCTCACACTCACACCATACGTTACTCGGCAGGAATTAGTCGAGAGAATATAATTGACCAGAACGCTGTATCAATCCAAATACCATTCATATTCCAAACGACCAATACCAATCAGAATCAGTGATCAATTCTTGAATTCCGACGAAATTAGGTCCTAGGACCTGTGGTGGGTTGGAATTGTGCACGACTCCGAAAGCTCATGGCTCCCCTGGCCACAGTTGTAAAGAAGTGACTATGCGGTAACGCTAGGTAAAGGTTGAGTGGTAAAAAAGGACTTTGTGGTACTAACTTCCTATTAATAACGATATTTTTGTTATTAATGTTTTGTATAATCTCATAATCTGTGTTGCACTAATAATTTTACTCTGTGGTTTGTAAACAAATCAATAAAATAAAACATTGTTCTACCAACCCTTGTTAAAAGTGTTGTAATTCCTCTCTCTACCATAATTTTGTATTATATAAACCTTTCTTGCTCCTCTTTCTTCATCATACTCATATATAATTTATCCTCTCAGTATCTTTCTATTTACATTATCATCTCCCTCTCTCTGGTCCTTCGAGTTCATCCATTCCCAACACTTGGCAATCTTGCAAACTGTGTCAATAATTGATGTGCATTGACTTATTTGTATCAACCTATCAAGCTGGTTGGTTTGTTTTATATTAACACCCGAAAGGTAGCACAGTCAGGTCGTCTCGTCATTGGAATAGACTTAGTTGCTACCAAATATTGACTATGTGACAAAAAAATATTAAAATATCCTTGTGTAACTGCACTTTAGGGTATCTGGCTTACCTACATAGCTTCTAGTAAACCAGTTAACAACACATGCTTATTTGTTGAAAGTGGACACCAGCATAACAATACCAAAATGTCACAGGCAACTTAAGTAATTTACGTGTACCTGAATCTATATAAGTGAAGTACTTTTGGCTATCAACAAAACTATTATTGAATTTTGTATCCTCCATTTATTGAATATCTTAGTAAGTTGAAGTTCACAAAATTAAAATCTCCCAAGCCCACCGGTAGTTTGTCCCCTCCTTCACCCAATCCACTGCTAAGTGGTCTTACTGCTGTAAAGGCATCGAATTTGGATCATTGAATTATTTTATAAACCATAATTATGTAATATAAAAGTAAACATTAGACTATAGTAGATCAAGGTTTATTTTTATTTTATTTTAATAAAGTAAAAAACTGGAGGAGTAGACCTGATTTTTAGACGGTTTGTTTTGGTATATTTGTTACGGTTGAAATAAGCTTTTCATTTGTACTTCTAAAACAACAGTCCCTCAATTTTATTGTAAATTATTATACAACTCACCAGTTATACGAAGATCTATTGTAAAACCCAGAATAAGCTTAATCCTTGTATTCGAAGCAATCGGTAAATTATTACACAGACAAACTTTATCGAGGAATGTACAGGCACTAGCAAGTTAGTGCATAGTTTGTAAACTCAAGTAATCTAAGGATTTTTCCAGACGACAGTGCTTGGGTTTATGGTCCAATCAAATTTACATATCGGGTGTTTACCTACACTTCCGTTCCAGCGAAGAAATTTTAGTGATGCAATACATTGACTTTGTTTCAACTGGGAATCTTGGATAAAATATGTGTTTTTTACAAATAAGTATTTTGTTAAGCTTAAGGTATTAAAAGGTTGAATTAATTGTATTATCCAAATGTAATGAGGTTTTGTACGTTTCTAAGAATACATTCTGGTTTTACCAGCTAAGATGTTTTTTATAGTGTGTACTAGTATTTTTCTTATGCGAAAGTTTATCTTTAAAAAAATACAACTTCGAGAATAGAGTTTATTTTAAACCAATCATAGGCATGAAATACTAGTATAAAGGAATAAAAGTTCATTTATAAGTTTGCAGTGTTATACAAACGTACAGTAGTACTAGCTTTCTGTATGAAATTGTATGGCGTAATATTGTTCCCATTGCATTATTTTTATATTTTAACATATTTTTATTGTCATAAACAAAATACATTGTGTTGACAAATGGTGATGAATGGTAAATGATACATTATTTACAAAATGAATGGGGTGAATAACAAAACGAGAGCTATGGTTATTTTAACCACTTATAAAATATAATTACAGTATACGATTAGTTTTTAACATTTTTGAATAGTTGTAAACTGGAGTTGATAAATTCTGCAACAGAGTAAGAAGCCTAGCAAAGTAAATATTTATTTTAGTTTAGCTTTGAACAATTTGTGGTCATATAACAGATTTTTAACTTCAACAGGAAGAATATTCAAAAACTTTTTGCCAGCTTGCATTTTTCATGAATTTGTAATCTATGACTGACTGGTCTATATATTGTATTTGAGCATGTACTATAATTGTTGTGTATGTCCTTACCCTGCACTAAGTCACATTTAGATATAAAAAAACATAATAGTTTCAAATATATAAATTGAAGACAATGTAGTATTTTAACTGTTTAAAAAGCTCTCTACATGATTTTCTAGGCATTACATTACAAATTGCACGAATAAAGCTTTTGAAGAATAAATACTTTTAACAGTCTTGTAACAGCACAGCTACCCAAAAGTATTATACCGTAGGAAAACGAGGTTGATTATTCCATAGTAAACTATTTTCAGACTCTTTTGAACATAGACACATTTTAACTGTCTCAATAGAAAAACCTGGAGGAACCTTACACAGGTGATCAATGTGGTTTTCCCAACATAAATTCTTATCAATATGAACCCCTAAAACTTGGTGATCAACCTCATTAATACGGTTCTCTCCTAAAATGTGTAGGCAGTATTATTATTTATCAAATTATTTGGAATAAAATTTATACATGTCGTTTTTCTAGGTTAGTTTTAAGATTTGATTATCAAAATATTGGGCACATGCATTTAAATTTGAATGTGATGTTATCTCTAAACTTTCAATTGTTTGTGAGCTAAAACTCGTTGGTTGTGTCATCGGCATACTGAATTATATCAACAGTATACTGTTATACTGTTTTACATAAATACAGTTAAACTAAGCCGACACGCAGCTAGCGCTAAAGCACCGCTGGCAGGAGTGGAGCGAATTTCCTTTCCAATTTGTGTTTCTAATTTGCTAATTGTACGCTTGTAACTTTAGTTCACTACGCTCACAGCTTGGCTTCGGCCTACGACTCAGACTTATACATGACCTCCTAAGATTGACGGCATGATTAAGTCATTTTTCCAAAAGAAATTCACAAAACGTCATTTGCTGCCATTTAAACACTTTTATGTTCTTAAGAACGTTAATATTAGTATACAGTTTAAACTGTATTTTCGTTGCCTTCTTTTTTTTAATCAAACAAAGCTTATATTGTGAACTTCTCACGAATTAATTAATTTTAGCTCAATACTGCATGATAAATAACCTTACCCTTGTATAAGATCTCTCGAGAATCCTGGAAATTTTGTGTACACCAATTTTCACATTGCTTGACACATCACTCATTTCATTGCCACAAACACAGCAGAAACAGATACCGACAACACTGACACTGGCTGAAACCTCCAGTGAACTGGGTGAAGTTCATTTGAATGATAAAATCACAACGTTTTTGCCACCATTACCTGAGATAAGACCAAGAGTGACATTGTGGCACGAACAGCGAGATATCGCCACGGCGAACCAGCACTGCTCATTGTTTAGTGCACAGCTGATCAACAATGGTGACACAGCTGATAAACCGCTGATTGACACAATATAACCCGCAGTGTTACCGTAAACGTAACCGTTAGTGGGCTAGACTCAAAGTGATTTCAAACAAATAGGTAGCTTCGGCTTGAAGGTGATGACAAAACCTGATAATTAGCACAAATCATTTAAATGTATGTGTGTGAATAGCATTCAAGCTATTATTTCAAACGTTATTTCGTTAGAGATTTGTTAGTTTCATAAGGTTCAGTTGCGACATTTCTGCTTTGCGAAGTTCAGTTGTTTTATATTTTATAGATCTTATGATTTTCCTTCCTGTTATCCCTTTGCTACAATTGAACAAGCGACCTTATAAGTAAACACCTTAACACAATTTCCATCTGCCAAATTCCGTATAATGTATTTTTGCTTGACCCACTCTAAAAAGATAAGTGGTACTAACAAGCTTTTGTAAGTCTTATAAAGTGGATGCGTTATCTGAGGCTCCCTGTTATAGTGTTATACAGGATAAATTGAAAGTAGGGATACTCCCTGTTAAATTTTAAATTGATAAAGATAGAAAAATTAAACTTAGGATGCATTTATATGAAATAAAAGTGAAATTTAGCCATAAAAGTAAAAGGGAACTTTGCCCATTTCCATAAAATGAGATTTTTGGGGGGCAGCTCAAAACTTTTAAATTGTAAGACCCATTAAGGACCTTATTTTGAAGGTCTTAGTTAAAGAAGAACAGTGGAAACTAGAAGGTTTCTGCCTCAACCCAGTACAAAATGACAGCTCATTGAAATTAAGTAAAACTTAAGGCGTGTGGATATTGAACTTAAAAGTATGGATATACCCTGTTAAGTTTCAAATGGATAAAGATACAAAATTAAACTCAGGATAGGCCTACCTTTAAAGGAAATAAAAGTGAACTTTTAGTTACTATTACAACTTTGCCCGTTTCTCAAAATAAGATTTGGAGGAGAGCACATCAAAATGTTTAAATTGTTAGACTTATTAAGTAACACCATTGACTTTCAATATAAAATCAATTATAAAAACTCATATTAAAGGTCTTGGCTAAAGAATAAAAACAATGGACTAGAAGGTTTCTGTCTCAACCCAGTGTAATATGCCAGCTCATTGAAATCAAGTAAAATCCGCCACGGGTTCGCTAAACAACAACTACATTTCTTCTCTTCCCCTGCTTTAATGCTACTGAACTTAAATATTCGCAGCTTAATTACAGAGACCATACACATGATACAAACGAAAAGATATAGCTCGATAATTCGTACGGTAAGTATTGAGTTAGAAAAGTCTATGGTATCGACTCAAAGTGGGGAACTAAGTGGTGGGGAAAGAGTTTATATTATTAGTGAACCAGAAAGAAAACGGTTCAAGAAACCCCCACCAGTTTGCAGAATGTAATGGGCAAAGTAAGCATGGCCTTTCCAGACGAAGGGCTGATAAGAGGCTCAGCCAGACTGGCGTTTTAAAAGTTAGGGCCGAGAGATGGAAACCTAACCATAATCATAACGAAAAGGAACCGAACACAATGGAGCTTGGCCAAAGTCCTGCCAAACATAATTAATTAACGCTAAAACCATCTAGTTGACTTTACATAGTGCACAGACTAAAATCTGCTGATTGTGTTCCCTTGCAAACAGCTGATGGGCTGTTGGTAGCCCTGCACTTAAAACAGGTAAAAACAAGCATTCTGCTTTTTGCCTTCTGCTTGATTTGCTTGCCCTTGCGTTTTCACAAGGAGACCGTCTATCAGGTTTCTTCAATTTCCATCGTAGATCTTAAACGTTTTAGAATCTGTCACAATGAGTGCGTGGAGGGCTGCAGGTCTCAAGTAAGAAATCTTTTTGATTCAATATATATTGCTTAGGCTATTCTATCATATACGGTGCCTGTAGCCTTTAAGATGTCGTCAAATTCACTGGCCTGTACTCCCTTAGACCTCATCAATCCGGAATGTTTTTAATATAGCTTACTATCAGTTCTAAGGTAGTTTTTGGTTCGCCCTTGCTATTAATAATATTGCAAAATTCAAGAGAGATGTCGTCAGACTAAACTGTTAGAACTGGACCTATAGTAAAGTGAAATAAGTTGGTTGTCTAGGACTCTAGGTCATACTTTACTCTTGTCCCTCTTACAGGTATCGTCTTCATTGTTCTGTCTTTGGGCCTACTTGTGCTGCCATAATGTGTGTCCTTAGCTATTTTGAATATTGGTTGAGAAATAATTAATCATGCCCCTCTGTCCTAGCTTGTGTACTAGTTAGGTCATTGAATACAGTTACAGTGGTCAACACGACAGTTTTATTTAAGATAGTCTGGCAAGGGGATCCCCAGATTATTAATAGGTGAATTTTACTAAGAGTGACTTTATGGATTTTTAGCACTTTTCCAAATTTTAAACCTTCCAAAGGTCAAAACGATGTTCTTTACTGAAAGTTGTCCATAAAACTATGTTTTACCAAAAGAAATAAACTAACTTTAACTTTTGCTAACCTTAACTTCACAATAACACCTTATTCAGCTCTAGGTTAATTTGAAGTGATGACAGATACCGTCAGCTGCTAAGTACCAAGCCCGCGCGCTCTTCCTGGCCAGAAATAGTCCCAACTTTAAAGCCACTTTTAAATATGTCCAACCTAAAAATAAACTAACGTACCTAACTTCAATGATAACAACTTATTCAACACCTTAAGTTAAATTTAGCGGTGAAAGTCACTGACAGATGAGTGACAGTTGTCTCTGCCGGTGCTCCCCGCATAAAATGTGTCTCCAACTTTAAAGCCACTTTTAAACCACTTTTATAAATAAGTTCACTCTCAAAACAAACTTTTATATATTTAGAGCTTCCCTCCACATTGTGTTAAATCAGTTTCAGCTCATGAAATCATAAGTCACTTAGTAACAAATACCTATTAATATAGCCCTGAGTACCCTAGTTAAGTAGCTCCTAAAAATACTGGTATGCCGGCTGAACTTGTATCTGAGGAGCTTCCCACACCCTCCAAAGTTGTAATACACCGCTCTTTTACTGATGCAACATCTGTCATCACCCTGAAGTTACCTCCTCTAAGAAATTTTCATCATCATTGATTTGATTATTAACTCTACTCGTGATCTTTGACAGCCCTGTACCTGGGATAGTATGGTGTCCAGGCCATAGCACCAGTTCCTCAGCTTCTAATCCTGCCAACCGAGTCTATGGTGGCGTGGGAATTTATTCTAACACTTGCCACCATTGACTGCGCAATCATTAGTGGACAATGACCGTGACCGTCACACTAGTGTTGAAAGTGCTGTGCAAGCATTTCCCCACATATAAGCCTTTAAGAATTATACTGCAAGCTGACGCACCACTTGTAGTATTGCCCTGCAATTAACCTCTAGGGGTTATTAAAATACCGCAATACTTAAAGATTGTACTTTATTTTTTAGTTACATTCAATACTCTAACATTGCTGCTAAGCTGTTGAGAAAAGCTTTGAAACCGGAGCTGAGAGCTGAAGCTGCGAGGAGGGATGAATCTTTCATTAGGTTCACACCATGGAAGGACGGAAAGCCTACCAGTAAGTAGGCTATATTTAATATGACATGTAAATCACAATGGCTGAGATAGCCCATTGTAAACCACACAATGTTTTTGTTATACATGTTATCCAGTCTAATTGATTTTGATTACATTGGGGGACACATCTCCCAAAAATTGGTTTTATGCTATAAAAAACTGCATTTGACACTTTGTGTAAATAATTATGTCATCTTACTCAACATTTGTAGGCCGCACCTAAAGTGAACAAAATCCAATCAGCCAAACCAAGATTGGGGTGGGAAATCCACAATCCATTTTGGTCTGGCTGAACGGACTTCGCTGATATTGGGTGCAGTAACATCTATGATTATGCAAAGTTTCATCAAAATTAAATTCCAAACACAGTTTTTTTACAGCATGAAAATCCATTTCCCCAAAGATCACTGGCAATGTACCAATTTTGCTGCTTAACGAACGTAAGCTAAAGATTTACAACAGGAACATTTTAACTAAATTTTGTGAAAATTGAACAAAACCTGTGATTTTTAGAGTAGTTAGATTATAAAGATATGTTTAAACAAATAATAAACCAAACTTTAACTTAACTGTTTTCTGTTTTGTTCCGTGGCATTTTGTTTAATATGGCAGTATATATGAATAGCTTCTTAAGTACTTTTCAGGAAGTACTTAGTCATAACTTGAAATCAGTTTTAAATTATATCATTTCAGACCTTGTAACCTAATTCTGTGAACAATTATTTAAAAATTGCTATTTAATCAGATGTAATAATTGTGAAAGTTGTGTATGTTTACAAGAAGACATTGTAAGTTTCAGCATGTTTTGTCTTGAAGTAACATATAGGTTTTGTCCATTAATCATTTAAAATCTTTGTGCCTAAGAAATTTGGAACTAACCTGTCTGTGTGTGTTACAATTTGTAATGATGTAATGTTTTAAAATTAGTTTTATTAAATATTTAAAGCGAGTGCCATTAATAAACTTGTCATTATTAAGTCATAACTAATCCAACTAAGCCCTTTCTGTGTCAAGTTCTTCCTTATAACTTAGGCTTGTTTGTATTCAATTGTACCAAAAAGGTTATATAAATACCTAATGAAACTAGTAAATGGTCCAGACTTTAACAAAACATCTTTTTACCAAATGAAATCTGAAATTGAACTAGTCTCCATTAATTTGGGTAGAAGCATTAGGAAGTTAACAACATTACGCTAGATCTACTAAGTAATTTGTATAAACATAACATGATGTTGAGCTTAGTTAGAGTTACATGAAGTGAGAATTGAAAACGTAATTCTTGTTGAAAAGGTAAAGTTATTATCCAGTGATATCATTTACCATGTTTTCAAAACTTTACATATAATAAATATACCAAACCATAAAATTAATATCATAAAAGCCACCAATTAATAAAATTTTATCAAGCTTGATTCTGCCCCTGATAAATGGTTGAGTTATATGGATTCTCGCTTACTATTACAGTAACCGACTATCCGCCTTTGTGCGGAAGGGTAGGCCGATAATGAAAAGTCGATAGACCGAGTTCATTTTAACTTGGACTTCCTCGGCCTATCTAGATTGATTTATAAGTGTTTCACTTAACTGAATCAAATGTTTTAACTGGTTATACAGTACTGTATTAAATTAGGCTATCACGCTTTTGATCTAATGTAACTTTTACAAACTTGGAACAGTGATGGGATGGTTTTTAAGGAAAATTAATAGTTCACCCAAA
This sequence comes from Matsumurasca onukii, assembly GCA_018831715.1. Taxonomy (NCBI): domain Eukaryota; kingdom Metazoa; phylum Arthropoda; class Insecta; order Hemiptera; family Cicadellidae; genus Matsumurasca; species Matsumurasca onukii. The sequence continues at coordinate 23,379,325 of CM032063.1, read as the reverse complement.
ATTGTTTGTTACAAGTTTACATTAATGCACTAACTGTAATTGTATTCATCCAAAAACTGTACAGTACAACATTTGTTATACATACTGTAATATCATAATCATTGAGTAAAATAAAACCGTAGCTACAATATAAAACAAAAAGAAAAAACGAAAAAATTATTTTTGAAAAAGTCTTTGATAGAGTTGTCAGTTCGTATTTGACCTTTTCCTCGCAGCAGTATCTTGCCATTTTCTTAGGCATATGATGTCAGCTGATGGTCATCATAATATTGATTAACAAGTATTGCGATGCATCGCTAACTTAGCAGTTTCACAACTGAAGCTGCTTAAAACCATGTGTCAATTTTAACGCTCTTTGTGGCCATGAAATTTTAAAATTTTACAAAATGGTAGGTCAGATAGCAATGAGGCGATGGTCGCTGAAAGCGGATAGTCGAGAGTCTACTGTATTTGTTCTTGTGAGAGTCCATTCACCGGACCGCCCAATTCCTGTTGACTCTTAAGAAGAAAATGTGTGATACGCTTCATCTAAGTGGCAGGTCCTTTTAACCGACCTCCCTCCGCTTGGTAAAGATAATAAAAAGGAAATGATAAAAATAGCGTTTTAGACTATTTTCCAGAAGCTAAATTAAGTACTTTTGGAGACTTGAAAATATGAAATTCAAATTGATGAAACTCAAATAGTTTATCAATGCTTAAAACATTAGATGGTGAAACAAAACTTACATGTATTGTATGTATACCCATCCTTGTTGTGATTAATGACCAAGTTTAACTAGTTCAATATGAATTCAATCAAAATAATGTTTTGGGTCGCTTTAAGCCTAAAATATGGTTGTGCAGTTCAGTGCTAACAAAACTTAATAATAATTATGTTTTACTAACCAAAGTATTTTTTTACCTAATTAGAAATCGTAAAAACAAATTTATTGAATGGTGTGTACCCTTACCAAATAACAATGTGCTTGGCAGTATTTTATTCCTTTGATACTAATCAAGAACAACAGCTGTTTTACAAGATTACCTAAAATGCCCCTATTTACTGTTTTGCTATACATGTGTTTATAGTTTCAACAGTTTTATTAACCCTTTGTGTTTTTTCCAGAATCAGCTCCAACTCCCAGCAGTTAAATAACCATCTTGTACTGCCATCAACTTAGAAACATCTCTACCGCTTAATTTTATTTGTAATAAAAAATGAAATTGTTTAATTAAATAATGTTACTTCCTCAATAGTGGGGTTGTTCTTGTCTCATTACCCATGTATTAAAATTGAGTATGAACACAAAAGTAGATCATTGCTGGTGTATCTTCTATTCAGAATGCTCCAGTTTTTCTGTGGTATCTTAGCGACACTGGTCTTTTGCTTTTAAACTGTGGTCTCGCTCCAAATAACTAAATGCCCACCTCTAAATATTATATTTTCAATAGTGAAATTCTTTTTTGAGCTGGATTTTGTACTTAACCCTTTGTTATTGTCGTGAAAAAATTGTCATTATTCTTCCTAAACGTTACATTACATTTTTTGATCACCCCAATATGTAATGTCACATTTTTTATGTCTTCTTACACCAAATCAAATTTAACATTTTTGAAAATATATTCCAGTATTTGAATGTTAGCAGTTTTATTAGTTTTATATTTTAGTAAAAAAACACATTGATAAGATTTACGCACTACCACCATTTCAATATAATGTACTAGCGAAGCAAAAGTATGTGTAAGAGTGAACAGCAGCGTCTGATCAGTGATGAGAGAGGCAGTGACGGGAACTTGCAAAAGTAATAGTTTGGAGCAGACCAATGAGCAGCCGCCATTATTGCTGTAGAGCATAGGAATCTAAACCACATAACTATGAGAACTATCTAGCGGCAATAAAATGTACTAACACAACAGCTACAAAATAAAGAATGTGAAAATGCGGATTCACGGCAATAACGTTTCTTGCTTGTGCCGGTTCTCCGTGGATCCACGTCAATGACGCCCAAAAGGTTAAACAATTTCTGGTATTATTCCTAGGGTAATTGAAACCTGTCTTCTACAAAACTAGGAAATCTTCAATGGTTAATTTAGGGTCAACAAAATTCAGGAACTAATATAGTAAAAAGTTTTAATAACATGTATATAAATAAACTCGTCTATATAAGTACAAAAACTTAACATTATAATTTATTATGTGTCTTAACAATGTAAAACTCCTATGAAATAAATATCTAAACATCTATATTTAGTACTCTAAACAGCTTTCCACTAAAAATACTGAGATATTTAAATCCAGGGTGAGCATGACATATTATGTAAAAAGATTAGAGGAGAAAGAAGTGTTTATATGCATTGTGCCAATTCAGCAATTAAACTTGGGATGAGCAACAACTTAACTACGAGTATAATCTAGGCTTTTGGTATTACACCGTGTTGTAAAACTAACACTAACGTTGCTCAGCTGTGTCACTGAGGATGCTACATCATAGAATGGTGGCGTGTGATACGAAGCCCTAGATTAGTTATGATCGACAAAGCCTATGTGTTGTTAGATGAGCAACAACAGTTTTACAGTAAATTGAGTTTTGATTGTTTTATTGGCATTGAGCAGTGAGATACATTAAAGACAAACTCTCCAGTGTCAAGTAATAAAACAAAAGTTC